>CABHPQ010121933.1:6144-23485 GCA_902168405.1 Peromyscus aztecus | reverse complement strand
AATGACATTATATAACTATTAAGGGATGTGAAGGTCAAAGACTTTATCCTACTCATAATCTGACATGTGGTCCTTCTATTAGTGTCAAGGGTGGGAGACCAGAGACTCCTGATGATGCAGAATACCATCCCAGTAACAGAAGTACCAAGAAAACTGGCATTTTTACATCATACCCCAAGACCCATTTCCTACCTTGTATGAAGAAAAGGAACCCAATGACACCTACTCATCAAGTAGATTTGCTTCAGGAGAATCTTGAACCGAGGGAGCCTGAATCATGTAGAATATGCAATAAACATTTTTGACCTTGGCTTCAGACACATGCATAGAGAAAGAGATATTTCTTTTTTTATTATACTGGATCAGAAGCTTGCCTGCCCTTTGGTCAGAAAGAGACACAATATCTATATTTCAAGGCTGCTTGCCATATAAATATCCTTGCAAAAATAGTTTGGAGCAGAGGGCAGGCAGTAGTTCTGCTTACACAATGTGTAGAACTATTGAGAGCTGAATGGAAAATTGTCTGCTAACAATAAGGCTCAGTATCACAGGATGCAAAGAAATTGCAGAACAATGATTATTTTGGCCAGTGATCATGAGTCAGAGACATTGGTACCCATCAGGAAAACAATGAATGTGTACCATAGCTTACACTGTCACATTTCCTCATCACTATGTGTCAATGTGGCCCCCATTCTCAGCATAGGAAAGACAACTTTTAAAGCATTCAATATTCCTTCAGTTCAAATCTGTGTGCTTTATTCGCCACCCAGTTGGGAACCTGGTGGCTACTGTTGAGATCTCTCTGCTTAGTGTCATTCATTATAACCCTGAAGTAAGGTTAATATTTCTTTATTATAGTTGGTAAAAGAGAAAATTTGACTGTGGCATAGGTAGACTGGTAGTGGTAAATGCAGAAGATAATGGGAAAATCTAATTTTCTGAAACCCATTTAGAAGAAAAAGGGGGATTCATTTTGCAGTGTTGGATTAGAGAAGGCAATGGCTGTATGCCGAGTTTCTTCTCTAACTTTTCTCTCTGCTTTCACTCTTCTACTCCACTAATTAGCACCTGCTGTAAAAGAGAAAATAGATGAAATGGTTCCTGGCCTGAGCAGATGGAAAGATAGCTTGTTTTTATATAAACGCTTGCTAGAAAACTAACCCCAAATGTAACTTGATAAATTAATATCTAACTACATGGCATGTATGGTGCTGAATTCCAATTATACCATCTCTGTGGTTTAGGAATTATACTACTAAAACATTTACATATGAATTGACTTCTGGCTAGTGAGTCGCTAGTGACCTCTGGGGAAACAAAGTCAACTCTGAAGAGCCACATTCACAAGTCGGGTTTCAAAAGACTCTGGGAGATTTTCACTGACACAATTGAAAATTATAGGACACACAAGTAGAAATTTCACTATGAGCAAGGACAGCAATGTGTTGTAATAGAGACAACAAAACTTTTACCAACTTAACAGTAATTAGTAAAGTGTAAATGGATGGTTCTCTCCCACCCGCCAGTTCCCGAATAACCATTCAGAGGTGTATATTAATAATAAATGTTTGGCCAATGGCTCAGGTTTACTACTAGCTAGCTCTTACTTTTAAATTAACCCATTTCTATTCATCTATGCATTGCCACATGGCCTGTGGCTTACCTGTTCTCTAACATCTTTTTCCTTGCGTTGCTGGATCGAGTCTGCCGGACTCAACCCTCCTTCTCCCTGTATCTCCATTTGACTTTCTGCCCAGCCTTATTCTGCCTAGTTCTAGGCTAAATTAGCTTTATTTATCAACAAATACAAGCAACACATATTTACAGCATACAGAAAGACATCCCACATCAGTAAAGGACACACTGAAACTGTCTGGAATGTGAAAAATGCATAGGAAGATTTGAAAATACAATCAAGTATTTTGATTATGCTACTGGCCAATCTATCACTCTTTGTGATTATAATGAATAATTTGGAGAAAATACAGACAACAGTTCCTACATTCATTGAAAATTAGTCCAAAGTAGACAGACTGGGGGAGGAAGTACAAATCAAATCAAATTTCATTTAGAAGTAAAATCCCAACCTTTCCCTTGGGAACTCTTTGCCTGCTCTTGAGTTCTACCTCATTTACAGACTGTAGCTGATGTCATGGTGCAGACAACTTGGTTCAAAGATACGATGCATTTTGCTTATGGGCTACACAGAAAGTGGAACCAGGAAGTGCATAGAGCATTCCAGAGGGAGACAATCAGAGCCTCAGCCGTCTCCAGACTCATCTGCTATGTGCCAGCAAAGGTCAGATCTAAAGCCATGTACCAAAGTCATTGAAAACCAAGCTGATAATATTGGAACCTCTGTTCAGGAGAGGTGAGCCCTTGCTGATGAGTTCTGATGAGAGCTAGCACCACTGCCCATGAGAGTTTCTCAGGAGACATATACAGGATATAGTGCAACAGCAAAATGCAAGCCACTGAGTAGAGGAGAAGATATTTCACGGGAGAAATACTCCTGACTTTCCAAGGCAATCCAGAATTGGGAGTTTTCAAAGAATTTCAATTGCGCATTCCTATTGTGTTTCATATAAAAATAAAAAACATTTGAAAAGAATGCAAGAATAGGAATTCTATGCAGAAAAAGAGGAAAATAAGAAAAACCAGTAGAACTTTTATAAAGGAAAAATTCAATTATTAGTAACAAATATTTTTCCTAGAAGGGTTCAGTAGCATAATGCCTATTTTTAAAAAAGAGAAAACTTGACAACAGATCAATAATAATTATACAATCCGAACAGTAGGAAAAATATAAATAAGTAAATAAACCAAGTCTTTGGGTGCTGGGGACAATTGTGACATGTATAAAACACTTTTGCTCTTTGAGGTCTAGAAGGAGAGGAAAAAAAGAGAATGTCTTTGTGACATTAATAATGAGACCCCCTTAACGTAGTGAAAGAGAAACTGTACAGTTTTAAGAAGCTCATTATTTCTGGGGAGATGACTTTAGTGGTTAAAAGCTTTCAGCTACTTCTCCAGAAGACCCAGGTTGGATTGCCAGCACCCACACGGTGGTTCACAACCATCTGTAACTCTAGTTCCGGAGGATCCAATACCCTCTTTAGGCACTACAGGTATGTAGTGTGCATAAACTCATGTAGATAAAGTAAATAAACAAATCTTATCCCTCTCCCCTACAAAAAAAGTTTATTAAAATACAACAATGAAGTAAAACAGAACTGGGGTATGCCATAGTCAGATTGAACAAAACCAAGAGTAAAGAAGACAACACTTACAAGTGGCCAGGAAAATAATGAAAGTATTGCATATAGAGACACAATTTGAATCAAACAACATTTCTCTGTTGAGACTATTGCAGTCAGATGATAGAAATATATGCTTAAAGTACAACCAGAAAACCATCAATATTTAGGGAAGAGAGTAAAGTAACAAGAATTTATCACCACAGACCTGCTCAAGGAGGTTATTTGGGTTAAAAGAGAACGATCTTATTGGGAAAATCAGCTCTCAAAGACTGAAAGAAGAACAAAAATGGAAAACATTTAGGTAATTACAAAAAGATTTTTCCTTATAAGCTCTTTAAAATATATGATATGGTAGAGTGGAAACGAGAACTTTGATAGAGTTTCAGTGTATGTAAAATAAAACATGGCAAGTGTAGTTTATAGGAAAAAGGCTTGTATGTGGTTGAAAGAGCTCTCTGCTTTTCTTGTACTGGTAAAATATTGGATTTTTACAGACCATAAAAATAAATGCATTTTATTTTCTCCAGTGCAACCATGAAAAATGCATATAAGTATAAGCCAAACACTGACACATAAACTTAGAGTACTTCAATATCATCTAAAACAACAAACTACTATGGTGTTGCAAAATACAACTATTGAAATGGAAACTGGAGGTGTAGTTTCATCAGCTAAAGAAAAATTATTTGATAAATTGAAACCCTTTTACAAGTATCCAAAATTGAGCACAGAGACAAAGCAATCATCTGTGTTGATAAAGTGTCTTTTAAAAGATTTCAGTTTTATCTGAATTGATACCATCCATCAGTTCCATTCAGTTTCATATGGATTAATTCACCATTTATAATTTTAAGAAGTTGCGCCGGGCGGTGGTGGCGCACGCCTTTAATCCCAGCACTCGGGAGACAGAGCCAGGAGGATTTCTGTGAGTTCAAGGCCAGCCTGGGCTACCAAGTGAGTTCCAGGAAAAAAAAAAAAAAAAAAGAAGTTGTAAAATAGCCAGGTGGGATGGTGCATGCCTTTAATCCCAGCACTGGGGAGGCAGAGACAGGTGGATCTCTGTGAGTTCAAGGCTAGCCTGTTTACAGAGTGAGTTCTAGGAAAGGCTAGACATAGAAACTCTGTCTCAAAAAACAATACAAATAAAAGAAAACCCAGTCAACCAAACAAAAAAAGAAGTTGCAAAATATTTGTTGATGTCTATAAAGTTAACACCTCTCTAAGGGATAAGTGGTGGTTGTCATCTTTTTCTTCATTGGTGTGATGGTTGGTTTCAGTTGTTAACTTGACAGAATCTAGACTTACCTGAGAAGAGAGTCTCCATGAGGAATTGTCTGGATCTGGTTTGGCCTGTGAGCATATTTGTGGAAGATTGTCTTGATTACATTAATTGACATGGGAAGACCCAGTCCACTGTGGGGGACCATTCCTTAGGCTGAGCACTAAACCTGTATGCATGCATTTGTGGATGTGACAGCTGATTCAGGTTCCTGCCTTGACTTTGACACAATTTTTGGCATTGTCACCCCTTGGGGATTCACTGTGGGAACCCACCCTGCGTCCTGATGTAAATCATCCTTTTTAAGGAAAAACCTTTCCCTTCTTCTCTCAACTCTTCCTCCCTTTCTCGCCATGAGGTGTGCACACGTCTGTGTTCCCTCTTTCCTTCCCTTTTCTCTTTCTTCCTCCCCCCCATATCAATATTATAATAAACTCTTCATGTGGATGCTGCATCTGCTGTGTGACTTTCCACCATGTCATGCCACCGTCTGCCGTGGAGTGCCTTACCTGCTGTGGGGCACCTTGGTCCAAACCCACCTAGGCCTCTCACACATGGTATCGTTATATTGGTGCTGCATGACTCAGATAGGCCCTCCTGGCAGCCCCTCTCATGCCAGGATCCTGGACCCAGTCTACCCACAACAGGCTCTGGCTCACCTGATTGCTTACCACCCCACCCACCAGTGGCATCACATAAGTTTCAGTTAGGTTGTTACACTCCCTCGGAGCAGCCTAAACTCCTCTAGGCCCTTCCGGCTCTTGCAACATGATTTCTGACCATTTTCTATGGATGAGATTCTCTCTCGGAGTTCGGTTTTTATTCTCGCCTCCTCAAACACCCTAGTACTACGTGCTGAGACTCCTGGCTTAGCCAGGCTACACCTGACCCCTGTTGAGGGCGGCGACAGCCCTCTTTGATGGCTTGGTCCTGGTTCTTCCTCCCTCTATCCCTGGGAATGCCCACAGCTACAGGCTGTAGGGATTCCTTTCCCTCTCATCCATGAGAACTGTGATTTTTCAGGACATTTATGACTTCTGTGAGCGATCAAGGCCTGCCCCCACTCTAACGTGGTCTTTCACTCTTTTCCTTTCCTCCCTCAAACCTCTTCACTAACTCTTCTGCGTGTGTTGTGTCTGCTTGGTGGTATACCTTGGCAGGGTCCACCAAAATGTACCCACTTACTTGCCTCCACCTACGACAGATCTGCTCCCTCCCACCTGTGACAAGCCTGCTTTCTCTTTCTCTGGCAGCTTTGCCTTCCATTCAGTATCACCACTTAGGTCTCTGGCGAAGCTACCCACCACTGACGATGCCCCTGGATGTGACACTGGCCTCAGTATTTCTTGGGACAGACAGTCAGGAAACAGAGAAAAAAAATTCTCTGCTTTCTTCCTTCTCCCTTCCTTATGACTTAGATTTACCTACCTTTTGTTTGTTTGTTTGTTTGTTTTTAAATGTGGTCAGGAGCCAGAGGGCCATCATGCGGTCAAGCAGGTGCCATTTTGACTAAGGTCAAAGACAGACAATTGCTCCATTGCCATATTTAATAAGGGCAATCACATGATCAGGCAGGCACCATCTTGACCAAGGTCAAAGAGGGACAGGTCTTATGACCTCACGGCGATCTTTACCAAGGACAGCAAAAAGTCACTTCCTATTTGTGGCTCAAGCATGGGCAAGGTGTCTGGCACTCTGACTGTCTGTATGGGGTGAGATCAGAAAAGCTCCACCTCACTCTGTGCATTGTTTTACAGGGCCCAAGAACTTGAAGCTCCACCCCCGGCCTGGTCTTCCTCCACTGCTGCCTGAGTACCCATGTGGGTGGGGCCTAGACAACTGTCCTCTCCCCTCAGGGGCTCTAGGGCATCAGCAGCACCACAAGCTGGCGATATGGCCAACTTGCCAGCTCATTTTATAGATAAAAAAAACCAAACCTTACTTTTCCTAAAGCTACTATGTCTCTTGACATAAACAAATGATGTAAATGCTTCAGATTACTCTCCCCTTCTTTGATATTGTTATAGTAAGATTTTAAAATTTCAGATTTTTAACATTAATAGAGTTCTGATGCAGTTTGGATCACAAACTCAGGATTTTGGCTTTTCTTTGGTTGTCTTCCAAATATAAACTTATAGGTATGAGTCTACTGCTGTTTTACAGATACTCATTACCTGCTTTTTATGTTCTTTTATAAAATAAAAATTCATATAAGCTTCAAAGTATAAAAAAATCATAAAACATGGATCCACTTCACAGAGGTCAAAAGAACTCCTGATAAATGAGATTCCCTCACCTGTCTATTCCAGAGGATGACATTTTTCTCTTTCCTGGTCTCTCTTTCTCAAGTACTAAGCCTAAAAGTTACAAATAAGTTCATAAATTTTAACTCTTATCTCTAGTCTGTATCTGTTTCAGGGGGCTACCATTTGGCTGACTGACACATCCAGGAATTGGCTACTGACTTCAACCTGTGAGATATGGACTTGTTAAAAGCTGATATGGACCAAGCCAGCCAATATGAATGCTCCTTGTTTTCAGCTGGATCAAATCAGATGCTTCTGGTTAATGCCCCATTGCCTAAATTCCCTCCTTACCTTCGACTGGCCTTTCAGCCTCCCTGGGCTCTGACCACCTACACCCCATTTCAGCTTGAAGCAGTTATGGAAGAGAATACATCATCCTGTGTTCCCTGTTCCCAAAACTGGCTAGAATGCTAAGTTAAAGGTAAAACCCCTGGCATAGGGGACTAATTAGCTACCTAATGCCCATTGATATATCAAGAAACTGGACCCAGTATTGTCAATTAAAGGATTTATTAAATAAATGGTTCTGCAATAGGATAAGACACTTGACTTTCTTTATGCAGAACCAAAGAGGTATTATACGACCTTAAGAAATTATTATTTCTGTATAAATCATTCAGGATTATAATCTGGCTGTACTCAAAGATCAGAGCTACAAGGCCTTAAAAATGGTAATAGGTGCAGATATCACTGCCAATTGTTTATAAGTGTCTCTTCTTACTGAGATTCTATTCAGGCTTAAAAAATCTAAGCCTCTTTATCCTTGCTAAATGTATCTGTTCAGATTAACAAAAGCTAACTTAGAGATTTATACCTCTAGAGAATTTAAATAAATGGTGACATATGTTTGATAAATAAGATATTTGATAAATAAGATATTTATCCTATGATCCCTCAAGAGGGATCCCTCAAGAGGATCCTTTTCTCAGAGTTGGGCCACATCCTGACTCACAAGTCCTTTTCTCCTGTTCCCATTTGGCCCTGGTATCTTTCTCCTGTCACTCTTATTTGCCTTCTCAGGAGACAGTAAGTCCTAGCCTTATGGAAGCTGCTAAGATATGGGAGAATTAGGGAATACTAACTGATAGTCAGCTATTCATACCCAATAGACAAGCAGTCCTCAAATGCTCAGAGAGCTGCAGAATATGGCATTTAAAATGTAGAACAAAAAGCTTTTTATATCAGACAGACTCCCAGATCCTAGCAGTGTCCCAAGGTCTCTGAAGAATATGAGGCACCATGATGTCTCCACCTGGATGATGGCAATGTTGATCTCTAGGCAAGGTGCACCAATGCAGCACCTGCCCCCAGGACCTGGGCCAGACTGTGAACTAACAGAAGGACATCAGAGAATTGATTGCACCCCTTTTGCCTAGATAAAGTAAGATCAGTCTTCCCTATGTTCCTCTTTCTTAGGAAAAACTCCTACCCTATGGGCCTGGTGGCTGAAGATTGACACTTCTGCCTCCAATGATGTGGAGACCTGGATATGGACTTGTCCTTGTCATTTTTAGTAGATTCGAAAGCTGCTTGGTCTGCACTCAGATACAATTTATCCATCTCAGATCTCTGATTCCATTTGAGGAGCAGGCTTTGCTTCAGCTGCCTTCTCAGTTCTCTATATAAAATTCACAGATCTTCCTCTTCTCAGGCTACTGTGAGGTCTACACAATTTACTTTGTTACCAGATCAGATAAACTCACAGAACAGACTTCAATGTAACTTTTTACTATTGACTTCTCTCAGTATCTTCTGGAGAATTAGATTGAAAAAAAAAAAAAAAACAGCTTTCAGTTTCATTTATATGAAGATACAAAAGCTGTCTCACTTCTGTTCAATTACTTATCCTTATCAGATCTGATGATGTTTAGGAAAGCCTCCCTCCTCCTTCATTCACTTAACTTCTTCCATTCAGCAAATTTCCTCTGGTTATATAAAAGATAAGTTTCATTGGGCTGAAGCCAGAAAATGTTCATGTCTTTTAACCCAAAGCCATAGCCTTTTGCATGACTCCAAGATGTAAATCTGTTCAAGTTGTCTTACAGGTTCCTGGGAAAAGTTCTGCTACTATATCAAGAAAGCTGGTCTGATGAAAATGAACAGTCTCCAGAGCCCATTTTTGAGCATATTTTAGTTTCATTCCTCCTGCTAGACTTGTGCCAAGGCCAATCCACAGGGGATCCTCCAGATATGCTGGCCTCTGCACCAGCTCTGAAGATGCCAACCACCAACTGAGGAAGCCAACTGGGTGAATACTGCAACCTACCTTCACAGCTTCCTCATACCTTCCAACTTCCCCCTCCCAATTTGCCCTGAATCAGCAGGAAGCAGTCTTGAGAATTCAGTGCCCTTTTTTCCCCACTTGCAATCCATAACTCACCTTTTTATAATAACGGAGGGATGTTGGCATTCTGGCCCACCCCTTGAGGACCTGCTGTGGGGACCCACCCTGCGTCCTGATGAAAATCTTCCTTTTTAAGGAGCCCCTCTTTTCTTCTTCCTCCCCACTTCCTCCCTTTCTCTCCATGAGGTGTGCACACCTCTGCTTTGCCTCTTTCTCTCCCTTTTCTCTTTATTTTCTCTCCCACTTTCCCTCTTCCCCCCCCTCTATTATAATAAACTCTTCACGTAGATGCTGCATCTGCCACGTGAGTGATTTTCCACCAGGTCATGCCACCATCCACCACACCCGCATGGCGTGCCTCACCGGCTTGGGACACCTTGGTCCAAAGCCATCAAGGCCTCTCACTTGCCATATCATTATAATGATGGACTGTAGCCTGGAAATGTGAGCTGAACAAGCTTCCTGTCCTTTAAAAACTGCTTTTGTCAGGGTATTTTATAACAGCAACAGAAATGGAAGTAGGGCAATTTTGTATATTCATAAACTTTTGAAATTTATAGGCAACTCTCCTTTGAGAATCCTATACTCACATTCTGGGGTATGTCTTCTTTCTGAGCCTCTTTCTCTTATCTCTCCCGTTTAAATCTATACTAAAATTTAAGTCCAACACTACTTCATTAAAAAAAGAAAGAAAATGATAAGTGATATTGGCATTTTGGGATCTGTTGAGAAATATGAAGAGCATTTGGTCAGAACACTCTTCCAAAGTGCCCTCATTCATGTGGACACAAACATCCATTGTTCTCAGTTCCCAGAATGCAGTTCTGTAATTCATGCAGCCACCTGCTGAGGACTACAAAATTCCTTGGCAACACTTTGGATTCCTCAGCAATTGAAAGGACAGCAGTTGCCAGGCTGAAGTAGATCCCAGCTAAATCCTGTGGTGGGGTGGGGGAGCATGACCCTGCTTGTCCCTTACTTTCTCAAGGCAGTGTGACCTACTGAGAGACAGCAAAAGAACCTTTGGCATGACAATTCCTGTGGATTTGGGAAGGACAGCTGCTCTCTGAATGCCACTGAAAATAGAACCTGGCAACATGGGGCCTTGATGGCTTGCTCTTTAGAGAAAGATGGAGGGAGATTGTACAACATTAGCAGACTATGCGATAGTGCAATGCTCACAGACTTGAAACAAATACATTACAGGCCTGGGGTGATGGCTCAGATGGTATAGTGTTTGCCAAGCACCAGTAAAATGGTATTGTGTGCCTGTAATCCAGGCACTGGGATAGTGGGGCAGGAGGCTCTCTGGGGCTTCACCCTGGCCAGAACAGCAGAACTGGTGAGTTGCAGATTCAGTAGAATGAGAACAATTGAGGAAAAGCGATTGACTTCCATACATATGTGAACACATGCATATACACTGAAACACAAATATGAACTCCTCCACCACCCTCCCAAGGCATCACCAGGATTACAAGAGTACAAGGCACTGCAGCTAGGGAGAAGTGGGGGTTGGATATGGCAATTTGACTTAGCTGAGGAGACATCCCAGGTGGCTCACAATTGGCATGGTAATTCCCTGTGGAAGTAGGGAGGAAGGCTATTTCTAAACAGCCTGGATAGGGCTGAGGAGGAGGTACAGAAAGTAAGGCTGGAAAGGCACAGAGGGCGACACTGTGGAAAGTTACTTTATCTGTTGGATGTAGTTAGGGTGAACACAAATTTAAGTCTTAACTGGAATGCTTTAAAAAACATGTTGTTAGTATTTCACCTCTCCCTTTGCTCCCTCCAAAGTCTCCATGTATGATCCTTGTTCTTGTGAAAATTCACAGCCTCTTTTTTCTTTAGTTATTGTTATAGATGTGTGCTTGTGCATGTGAATTAATGTATTTAGGAATATATTATTTAGAACTATATATTACTAAATTCATAATTACAACCTACTCCTAACGAATACTTTTGAGAGTAAAAGGAAGGCCTAGAAATAACTGACTTTTTTTTGAATACTTAGTAGCCATCCAGTCAATTCTTCTAAAAATTTTTGAAAAGTTTTTTTACACTTTCTTTTTTTTCTTTTTTTATTAAGAAAATTTTTTCATTCATTTTACACACCAATCAGAGGTCCCCCTCTTCCCTCCTCACATTCCCCCAGCCTCCCCTCCCCACCCTCCCTGGCAACCCACCCTCCCCTTCCCCCCGACAAGAAGGCAAGGCCTCCCATAGGGAGGCACATCCAGTAGAGGCAAGTCCAAGCCCTTCCCCCTGCCTCAAGGCTACATCATAGGTAGTGGGCTCCAAAAGGTCCGCTCATGCACCATGCACCAGGGATGGATGCTGATCCTACCACCAGGGGGACCCCAAGCAGATCAAGCTCCACAGCTGTCTCACCACACAGAGGGCCTAGAAAAGATTTTTTTTTTATCATGTATATGGAAACAAAGCATTTAAATCCTCCTAATTGTATGAACAATATGAATAAAAGGTAATAAAAATTATTCTTGTTATATAATCTGTGGGGGTCCATTCTCGGGTTCCTCGTGGCTTTACCCAGCATGTCCACATAGAGGATGATTAGGACCACGGGCCTGAGTGCAGGTGGCTGAGATGGTCTGCACTTGGCTGTGCTGGGGGAGGAGGTCATTTGCTCCACCCCTTGGCATCTCTATAAAAAACCCTGGGGCAGAGACAGTCGGGCCCATTGGAATAGGTTCCAGGCCCTCTCGAGGCTATCCTTTATTTTCTATCTGTTTACCTCCGCGATATTCTCCGCAATAAATCCTTCTATCTAATATTTCCTGCTGCTCACACTCAGGAACTAACTCTGGGAAGCTGTGGGGTTGGTGGGAAAACGCCCCACAGAATGGCGCCATGAACAGGGACTAAAGAAAAAAGAAAAAAGCGGGACTAAAGAAAAAAAGGGACTAAAGAAAAAAGGAAAAAGAAAAAGGGGGGACTAAAGAAAAAAAGGGGGACTAAGACAAATGAACAGGGACTAAAGACAAAGTAATAGGGACCAAAGATAAAGGAAAATAATAGTTTTATTACAGAGTTTTTGGCAAAAGTGTGGGTCAGCCCTGCCAGTGGAAAGGCATGCCAGTGTTATGGAAAAAATATATTTTATATATTGAGGGGCAGGGGTTTTATCCTCGAGAGAAAAGGAAAGCGGACTGGAAGGATGTCCCATGCTGCAGTGTAATTCTCTTCTGTCAAAATTTTCTATCTTCTATCCCTATCTCAATTTCTATCTGTGAAAAATAAGTATAAGGTATAGGGTAGTAATATAGTGTAGGAAAAACTTAGAAGTGTAAGATTGTGTAGAAAAAAATTTAGACTAGACAGAAAAACTCTTCAATTTTCTAACTTTGAGGGCTATGAACGCAAATTGGGGAAAAATCTTTCTTTGGGCTTTACGGGTAGTAAATCTCTTCTCTGAGCTTATGGGGAAGAAAAAGTTTCCTATGGAAGCTTTTGACCTGGGGACAGCTGAAATGCTAAGTCCAAGTGGCAGGAGGAAGTGATTTCTCCCTGAGGCAAAAATGGGGGTGTAAAAAGCCAAAAAGTTTAAAGTTGGGAAGTTTTGGGAAAAGTTGGTCTTTCTCTCTTGGGGGGAAAAATCTTTCTCTTAAACTAAAAAGCTTTTCTTGGAAAATTTGGTGGGGGGAAATCTCTCTAAAAAGCTTTAATCTTTCTCAAAAGCTTTTAAAAATCTTAAAAACTAAAGCCTTTCAGAACTTTCTCTCTCAGAAGGACAAAAATTAGAGTCACCTGAAGATATTAGTATGGGGACCACCTGTAATCAGTTCTAAGGGAAAACAACAAACTCTTAAGACAGCAAAACCTCTCTAAGTTCTCTTTCAAGCTTTAAAAATCATCCCTGCAATGCAGGAGGGAGGGACAAGTTTCTAAAAACCTCTTCTAAGCTCTGTCTCTTCAAGCTAGTAAAAGACAGTGGGTCAGAGTACCCTGAGGGAAATGCTCGGGAGAGTGTAGGTAAAGAGCTACAGAGAGCTCAAAAGGGCAGGAAACTTTACCTGAGAAAAGCAAAAAAGCCAAGCTTTTCAGTTATAGCCCAGCTGAGGCATCAAGGATTTTGTTTCTGAGTGAGTGTTTTAGAATGAAGAGGTGTTCCTAATTGTCCTAACGCAAAGATCCCCTGAAGCAATGCAAACTGTTAGCATTGTATCCTAGCTTCTGACCAAAAACTCAGAGGCGACTGGCCAGAGTCTCTGAGTTGAAATGCATTTCGGGATACTAGAGTTCCTGCAGTTGTAAACTTCCTGGAGCACAGAGCTGAGGCAGGAAGGTGCAGGACCCAGGGGAAGATTGCTAATGAACAAACAAAGCTAAAGCCAATGGGAACAGCACAGTTGTCCGCTTTCCTACAAGTCCTGGGTTGATAGGTCCGCAGCTGCAAAAAGAAATCTGAGAAAAAACTTTCCTAGCAGAGTAAGGACCTTTCTGGGAAAACAGTAAAGCTGAACTGTGTCTGAAGCAGTTGTGCTGCTGAGTCAGAACGCTGTCTGGGGAAAGAACCCAGCCAGGGCAAAAACTATCCAGGAGTAAAGCTTTCTTTTCTATCAGAGAAAGCCTCTCTTTGAGAAAAGCTTTGTTTTAACTGACTCCTGGTGAGATAAGGGAGTGTAGCCCTAAGGGGTGATTGCCTCTGGCATAAGCTCTGTCCTTGAGCACCCAGACAAGCAAATGCAACCCACTGGGGGACTGGGCCAGGTGAAGGCCTGATGAGGCAAAACACCTGTCCTAATGCAAGCTTAGATGTGGCAAAAACCTCCC
The DNA here is from genome assembly GCA_902168405.1 of Peromyscus aztecus. NCBI lineage: Eukaryota > Metazoa > Chordata > Mammalia > Rodentia > Cricetidae > Peromyscus > Peromyscus aztecus. The sequence goes on along the minus strand of CABHPQ010121933.1, from coordinate 9,499 downwards.
TTGTTAGATTTTCAGTCTGTATACAAACCACACAGACCCTGAAAACAAACGGACAAAAACCCCTACCTTCAGTAGCAGGGAAAGCCATCACTGTAGTGTCGGAAAATATTTCTGGGGTAGAGGGAATAAACTGAGACCAAACTGGATACTGTTGGGGAGAAAGACTCCGAAGAAACAGAGGGGACAGATTCCTCCCCAGAAAATGCATGACCTGTGAAAGCTGCTAGAGTTTGATGCAGACTCGGGGGAGGAAAAAAAAAAGCCCCTATCTCCAAAAGCAGTTAGCAGAGGTACAGAGCAGCAGATAGATACCTGAAGCTCTGCATCTGGGGGTGATGGTGGTGGTGGTGGTGGTGGTGGTGGAAGGAACAAGCAAAATGAGAATAAAATCAGTGGGAGAAAATCTCTCTGAAGGAGCTATGGAAAAGCTCTGTTGTAAATGCTTTTGTTTTTCACTGACTGGTTAAGGCAAGCACAAGCCCCGAAGAAGTTGCTATCAGAAATTGCCTACCTCAATGCGCACTAAGGAGGCAGGTGCAGTTCTGATTTGGGGGCCAGTGTCAAATGAAGGAGAGACACCCGTTGAAGCCAGCTGAGGAGAGAATAGAAATCTCCCAGTGTGCAATAGCTGAAAATGTAAAATGCTTGTTCAAATCTCCCGTTGCAAAAGCAAAAACTTTGTTCAAACCTCCCGGGCAAGAATTTGTAAGCATGTCTGGTAAAAGAGAACCAGTTGACTCTCAGACCCGAAAAGAACTATGGGAAATGACTGATATAAGGGACTGATATTATTATGGACTGATATAAGGGAAATGCATTCTGGGAAAGGTAGTTTTTCCGCTAAAGATGGCGACATTGCCCTGAAACACTTTTGTCAGCTCGAAAATACATTCATGGTAAACTTAAAATACAGCCTTTAAAGAATAAGGAGGAAAATCGTCTAAGAGTTTAAGTGTCAGTTCCAATGAAAAATTGAAATGATACAGAACTAGGTGCTTCGCGGTTTGGGGCTCCTCCATTGGTAAAATGCCTTATTTACCCTAATAGCTGTGCAAAGTTTTTACGGTAGTTGGATGACAAAAAGCTACCTTTAAGAGCAAACAAGCCACTTTAAAATCCTTAAGAAAGCAAGAGAAAGCAGTTTATACACTGAATGTTGTCTTAGATATGAAAAAACTTATGTTGAAATTAAAAAAGTTCTTTGCCTTTTGAACAAACTGCCTGCAATGAGTAATTCCTTTGCAAATCTAATAAGGAGACAAGGAAACAGGCATTCAAAAAAGAAATGACTGCTTTATAGATGGGAACAAACAAACTTAAAATCTAGCTGTCTTACAAAAGAGTTGCTTCACCTGCAATTTCCTTATAAGAAATCAATGCTAAATATTACAGCTGCTAATAACATCAGGAGTTAAAGCTAATGAAGTGAATATACTAAATCCTGAAAATGCTTTTTCTCAAAGTAAGCTAATGAAGGATACGTTTCATGAAAGAACATCTATGTTCTTGACTCCTTTGAATAACAACAAGTCAAAATGTTTCAACAAATTCAAGACGCTATTCACAAAAAGCTGCTATCTTGTGGGCCATATTAGAGCTCACTCCAATCTTCCTGGTCCTTTAGCTGAGGGTAATGCAAGTATTTCTGAGGTTTTGTCACTAGTTAATGCAAACAGTGAGGAAATAGAGTTCAGAGCTGTGCTGCTTTTGGCTTTACTAGCTCCTTTAGAAAAATACTTTATATCACCTAATAGCTGTGCAGTATTTGGCGAAGAGCTTTACAGCAGCTAAATACGGTAATTTCACTCAGCATGAAGTGAAGTTTTTCAGTAGAACAAACCAAGAGTACTGCTGTAATAGAAACATTTGTCTGAATTGAAGCACTTAGGGGAGCTATTATGAATTTGGGTGAAGGGACAGCCTCTAGTTAAAAATTGTCTACCGCTGGCAGTGCATCTCTGCCGGTTCCAGAATGGCTGAGAGAACTCGGCAACTTTGGGGTGTGGCTTCGTCCCGAGAATGTTACAGTCCCCTAGCAACAAGTAACACAATTCTGTAACGACAACATTCACTAAATCCCAGTGCTTTATAGCAAAGTTAACTATAAACTCTAAACTTTAGAAATGATGTACATATTTCCTGCCTAGTTAAGAGAATCTTTCTAATAGAGATAGTGATAATAATTAAGAGTAAGAAGTAGAAAAAGATGAAAATAAGATATGTGAGTTTGTAAAAATCTGTCTTGTTAGATCTGTGTTAAGAAATCTTTAGGTGTTTGCTAAGTTAAATATATGCTAATGGTAGTCCTATATAAGTTTGTAAAATAGACCCATAGAGTTCCTTTAAGAATATAAGCTTGCAAGAAATATCTAAGGTAGTCCTAAGACATGTAGTAATAAATAAGCTTGTAAGAAGTAAAGATACTAGTTGTAAATGTAAGTTGAAATAAGAAGATGGAATGAATATAAGAAGTATATAAGAAATAATAAGAAATATATTTGCTAAAGTAGTTCTATAGTTTCCTTAAAGAGTATAAATAAGTAGATGTTAATATGTTATATGTGAGTTTGTAAAAATGTGTGAATGTTGAGTGTGAGTTTATGCTTAAGCACATGTTATATGTGAGTTTGTGAAAAAGTGTAAATGTTGATTGTGAATTTATGCTTAATGTATATGGTGAAAGAACCTGAGACACAGAAGGTAGTGTCATAGTAGACTGCAAAGTAGGCAGTCTGAATGGTTTCAAAAGCTCCAGAAGTCACTAAGAATGGCGGACGCCGGAACCAGCACAAGGAATCCGCAGCTGAGATCTGTGGAAAATCAATGCAACACAGAAAAACCTGAGCTAACAGCAAAAACGGTGCAGTTTAAAATATTACTGTAACTAAGAAGGTCTCTGGCTTGAGAATAAAAGTTGCAGAGACGCTTGTTTGAACTAAAATTGTTAACTGCAAAAAGTTTTGGTTGTAAAACGTCTCTTCATATTTTGAAGTGAAAGCCTGATACCAGAATTTATTTTTTGAACTTTTTGAACTTAAAATGAGAAAACTACAAAAATTTTTGTTATGGATTTCTTCATATTTGGAAGGCTAGTACCAGATTTTATTTGAAATTTGGGACTTAAGAAATGAAATGAACAATACTGATTTCATTGTAATGGGACAATTTTGAGTTTATTTATAGTAATGACCTAGGAACTGTTTGCTGGAATTGGGTTAAAAATGAAACTGTTTAAATGAAGAAATTTATTGTTTCTACCTTGACTCAAGATGCAGTTTTGTGTATGCATATATGCTGGTGATTCATGTATTGTTCTGTGTTAAAAATGCAATTGTTTTATGGAACTGTTTATGTA
>CABHPQ010121924.1:0-14090 GCA_902168405.1 Peromyscus aztecus | reverse complement strand
CTATGTAGATCAGGCTGGCTTCAAACTCAGAGATCCACCTGCCTCTGTCTCTTAAATACTGACATTAAAGACATATGCCACCACACTAGGCTCCACCTTATTTTTTTAAAACAGGGTCTCTCACAGAACCTGAAATTTATTGATTTGGCTACCCTGGATGGCCAATGAACTCCAAGGGTCTGTCTCCCTCTGTTCTACCATCCCTATCAGCTTAAAAAAAAAAGTGTATGTGGGGTGTGTGTGTGTGTGTGCATACAGATACCCTTGGAGGCAGAGGAGGGTATCAGATTCCCTACAGCTGGAGTTACAGATGGTTAGGAATCACTCAACATGGGTACCAGGCATTGGGCTCCAGTCCGTTGGATAACAGCTAGTGTTCTTTTGCTGGATTGGTATTTCCCCAGTCATTTATAAGTTGTGTGTGATATCTTTCTAGCATATTCTATTACAGTTTTAAAGAACTCAGCAATTTCATCAGGATATAGCTACATGAAAAGCTACTTCTTCCTGCCTGTCACTACTACCTGTCCCTCTTAAGTCTTAAAACTCTTCTGCCCTGGCAGATTTTCTGTTCTGTGGCTGACTGGGGTAATGTCTAGCCTCTCCTCCATCATCCACATCTTCCTTTCTTTCTTCCCCCACATCTCCTGAGATGCTCTTGTCCGTTCCTCAGATCACAATTTAGATGTGGAGAAACTGTCCATTTCATCCTTTCTTATCCTCCTTTCCATTTCAGAAGTCTGGGTGGGTTTTTGTTTGTTTTGAGTTTGGAATTGGCTCTTAAACTACAGACAGTGGTCTGCGTCTTAGTCCCTCTGTGTTTCGGCTGGTTCCCTTCCACCTTTCACCCTGCTGACCAATCCCTGCTGTCTACACATATAAGCCAGGGAGGTTCGGAGGAGCAGAGGATTGCAGCTACCTGCCTGCTGCTATTATTCTAACATGACGACGGCCTTTTCCCAAAAGGGGGACCTCGAGGGACACAGGTGAAGACTTCAGTATTATTAGGCAGCTATATACACAAAGCTGGGGATGCCCTGCCTTCCTGCTGATGTATGGAAGAGACTGAGCCCTCCAGCATGGTTTACTGCTGTGGAGAGTTGCCATGCCCAACACATCTGTTTCAGAAGTTCCAGGACACCTCCTATTCCTGTTCTGTACTGCAGGTCTAACACCTGGAGTCTCCTGAGGCTTCTCCCTTGTTGCAGTCTGGAGTCAGGCCTAGCTTCTGAGCACAAGTCACAGCGACAAATCCTCAGGCAGTTAGTTTTCAGTCCTTGGCTGCAAACTAGAGTCACCTGTGAGTTAAAAATTTTTTGCCTCTGCCAGTCTCCCTGAGATTGTTATTCAATGGGCTAAGCCAAGGCTGAGTTACTACAGTAGAGGCTCACTGGTGCAGCTGTCCCATACTGGTTTATAGCAGTCCTGATGATTGCCCCATAGCCTGTTTTGGCTCCCTTGCATCAGCTGATTGGGAGCTTGGAGTTCTGCCCGAGCTTGTTGAGAAGAACGGTATGGACTTCTGCAGAGGTCTTCTCAACACCTGCTTTTGGGTTGGATTTACAGAATCCAGTTTCCATCAGTCTAAATCCATCTACTTTATATATTTCTTTCTTTCTTTTTTTTTTTTTTTTTTTTTTGTTGCTGCTTTGTTTATTTTTTGGCTTTTCAAGACAGGGTTTCACTGTGTAGCCCTGGCTGTCCTGGAACTCACTCTGTAGACCAGGCTGGCTTTGAATTCATAAGAGATCCGCATGACTCTGCCTCCCGAGTCCTGGGCTGGCACTTTCTATATTTCACATAAACTTGAATTTCTGATCTGCTCTCTTTTTCTTTCTTTTTTTAATTTTTTTTTGAGACAGGTTCTCACTGTGTAGCTCTAGCTATCCAGGAACTCACTAGTGGACCAGGCTGGCCTCGAACCCACAAGATCCTCCCACCTGGGTTTCAAGGTATGTACTACCAGGAGCTTCTTTGAAGTAACTCCCACACTCTCCACCTGTCATTTCTTGGGTTAGGAGGTGAGGGAAGGAGATTACAGTGGAACTGTATGTACACTTGGAAGCCCTGTCCACTGTCGGCATCGGCATCAAACGTAGCTGAAAGCACGGAGCAAAGGGTGCCCACCCCACAGCCGGACTCCAGTCACCCCGTCACCCACACCCACAGCCGGACTCCAGTCACTCCATCACCCACACCCACACCAACACCAACACCCAGACTCCAGTCACTCCGTCACCCACACCCACCCCCAGAACTCCCAAAGAGGAGGAGCTTGCAGAGAGACGGGAGCTCCTCAGGGCTCCACTACAGCACAACTGGATCTTCTAAGGCCGCATGCTTACAAGTCAGCCACGCTGGCCATCAAGCTCAAGTGTGATGACTCAAGTATCCGTCATCACAATCACCACACACAGAGCACTCAGAACGCAGCGACTTTTCTTTATGATGGAAAAAGGACAACACTGAATAAAAATGACAAGACAGTAATTTTACTTGGCAAGAAAAGGCACAGGAGAACAGAACCTATAACTGATTCATAACAATGAGAATTTTTCGCAAAGCCACACAAAGAAACCCTGTCTCCAAAAACCAAAAAGAAAAAAGAAAAAAGAAAAAAATGAGATTTTTGGTAAAAGTAAAAAGCAGATTTTGAGAAAAAATAAATTCCACAAACCTAAAAAGCAGCACAAAAGATTACTATTTAATAGCCTTCCATTCAGTCTATCCACTCCTTAAAAACAAAACCTATCACTATTAAGAAGATACAAAATTAAAATTAAGACTGTACTAGAGACAAATTAACCAAGGATTAGGTGTAGGAAATGAAAAGAGTCAAGGGTTCCTTTCTATAAATCCAGTTAAAGGAAGCAAAACCAGCTCTGTAAATCCAGTAGAGAGGGTAAGAAAAGAACACAGGATGTACCCCACCCCTTTGCAGTGACTGTCACAGCGACTCAAACAGGGGAAAAAATCATCCCATTTTACACATGAAAACCAGATGCTCAAGGTTGTTAAAGGTGTCTGAGACATAAAATAGGCAGTAATTCCAAGACTCAAAAGTCCAATCGATGACCTCCAAAGCCTGTGTGTACCCTATGTCTGACAGCCCCACTGGACCCAGAAACTCTTTGGCATTATCATAATGTGTGACAGTTTAGGAGTAATTTGATGTATGTTCTAGGACTGCATATGTAAACATACACTGTAAACTATTGGAATAAAAAGTTCTAGACGAGCAGCCGGGCGGTGGTGGCGCACGCCTTTAATCCCAGCACTCGGGAGGCAGAGGCAGGCGGATCTCTGTGAGTTCGAGGCCAGCCTGGGCTACCAAGTGAGTCCCAGGAAAGGCGCAAAGCTACACAGAGAAACCCTGTCTCGAAAAACCAAAAAAAAAAAAAAAAAGTTCTAGACGAGCAAAGGAAGAACAAACTTGAGGTGCTGAATGGAACTGTCTAACTGTATGTACTCATGGTCTTTAAGAATCTGTTATGCATATGGGTATTTTGCCTGCATGTATGTCTGTGTACCAAGTGTGAAGGCCTGTTGCCTTCAGAGGCTAGAACAGGGCTTGAGATCCCCTGGGACTGGAGTTACAGACAGTTGGGAGCCTCCATGTGCATGCTGGGAATCAAACCTGGGTCCTCTGGAAAAGCAGCCAGTGCTCTTAACTGTCGAACCTTGTACTCACAGTTTAAATACATATGCAACTGACACAGAAATCCACAGATGTTTATATTTTTGAAGTGCATTCCTAGCTCTGTCTGCATGAAGTCCCCCCACACAAACACACCTGAGCACCTGACTCAGCTTCTAAATATTGATTTCCAAGGAAAGAAACAGTGCTCCTTGGAAAGATGGTTGATTCCAGGACTGGACAGGGGAACCTTCAAGTGAGCCTAGAACATGTCACAGGACACAAAGTGAGGAAGACAAAACAAAAAGTTAACAGTCTTCTTCACAAAGAGCAAAATCAACAAATGCAGCAGTGTGGTGAGAAAAGCTCACTGGAAGGTATTTCCAATAGCCAAACCTGAGACAATTTGAACACCAAGTAAACCATCTCACCAGAGAACCAAAGAAAACAGCTAAATAAACACCGGGAGAAGAGACAGAGCTTCCTTACAGTAGAATTCCAACTAATAAATGTGAAATGGAAACAAAATTATCATAAATCAAATCCCATAGTAACAACTGTTGTATGCAGAACTCACTACTGGGTGTGAGGTGCAGAGGGAGGATATACAGAAGACAACCTTACAGAGGTTCACGAGACAGAGGAGAAGCATGGGAGACGCGACCCTAGCCCAGGAGTCACCAGCACACCATGTGTCTCTTGATGAGGACGACGACAACGATGATGATGATGATGATGACGGACTAAACAGGGCACAGCATTGCCCACACAGTATTCCCAAACCTCAGGCTCCTTACTGCAAACCTAAACTGGGAGGCAGTCTACCACATAAACGTCCTGGTTTTGACAAATACCCTATGGATGCAGAAGATCTTAATACCAGCAAAAAAAAACAGTCTGGAACAGTTTGCAATTCTTCTCTTAAGTTCAAAATTTTTTCCAAACAAAGTTAAAAATATGATTCCCACTGAATAATCACCCAAATCAAGGTTTGTCTCACCTGCTTCAAGGCCATCTCTACAAGTGGCACAGGTTTGTAATGCTATAATTGGAGAAAGCGGCTCCTTTTAAGTTGGTTGTCAAAAACCCCCAGTTAAAAATATATTATGAAGCTGGGAGTGGTGGCGCACGCCTTTAATCCCAGTACCAGGGAGGCAGAGCCAGGTAGATCTCTGTGAGTTCCAGGCCAGCCTGGTCTACAGAGCGAGTTCCAGGACAGCCAGGGCTACATGGAGAAACCCTGTTTCAAAAAACCAAAAACCAAAAAGAAAATATTAAACCTGAACTAACTGTTAGACTTGTGTAATGAAATATGGGTCTAAATAGTATGTACATGCTAAAAATAAAACTCGATTATTCTAGTTGTTTTAGGTAAACTTTCTTCTGAGTGGGCCTTTTACAAACATCCCTGTTTAGTGACTCGGTGTCTTCTGGAAGCACGTCTTTCTCACAACTCCCTTGTAAGATATCAGCTCAGTAAGCACACCTTCAAACACCTACAGTGCAGAAGGCTTTTACGGACTGCCCAGTGTGTGTCAGACACATAGCAGATGCTGAAAAAAAAAAACAAACACCAAAAACTGATGAAGCCAAACCCTGGTCCTCAGACAGGTGGGCAAATACTGCGGTAAGTAAGGTGGCAATCGATCGGTCTGCAGTGTGCTCAGGGAAGGACTCCGTTTCCCAGTCTCCAGATGAAGACATGAAAACAGCTCCAGGTTGGCTTGGCAACTGCCACAACAGTACTTGATACCAGGCCACCCCATGCAGAACGGACACAGCTGTCCAACGCCACAGCTCCGCTCGGCAGCTTTGCAATCTCGGGCCGTTATATGACATCACTGAACTAATTTTCCTCACCTGGGGATAATAAATCTCACCTCCTACAGTTACTGTGAGAAAGAAAGAAATGCCTCCCAGGGATGTAGGGACTGAGAATTCTTTGGTAGATAGGACTACTGTACATGTATTTTTGAGTTTCTAGATATTGCCAGATGCCTGGAACACACATTAAATTTGTATTTAGCAAAAGACGTTTTTAGATGAATGTTGAATCTGAAACTGTTCTTGAAAGATATATTCAATGCATTTATTATTTTGTTTTTAATTTTTTAATATTGTGTGTGTGTATGCCCACCCACCCACCATAGAGACCAGAAGAGGGTGCTGGATTCTCCTGAACTGGAGCTAGAAGTCGATGTTGAGTCCCTGGATGTAGGTCTGGGAACCAAACACAGGTCCTCTAAGAAAGCAGCAAGCTCTCACCACCGCTGAGCCATGTCTGCAGCCCACAACGTGTTTATTTTGACAAGCAGATCTGACAGCTGCCTCCACACTTTGCTCACACCACGGAAGGACTGGCCCCCCCAGCAGCAGGACTTACCCTCCACCGTCGCCCCTTCGTTCGGGTTGGAGTAGCCCTCTCCTTTCCGCTTGATTCTACGGATGATGCCCGAGTCTTCAAATAAGTCCTCGCCTTTGAAATCAAGGAGTTCAATCTAGAACGGAAGGCCAGAGCCAGTTTAAGAGTTATTTTATGAGACTCTTAATTACATCTTTATCTCTCTGGCTAAGATAGAGAGAGCAGAGAAAGAGAGCCGTGCACTCTGCAACACTTGGAAACAGCCCCGTGTAATGACCGCGTCTGGGACTGCATCCTGTGAGGCTGCCGTGCACAGACAGACAGACAGGAAATGCTAGGACACCTGCCTTGTGGGCAGGAAGCCAGAGCCACTGTCCGACTCCAAGGCTACCAGTCTCCACCCCCGATTTATGAGGTTTCCATCTCAAATCTAAAACCTAAGAATCTGGCCTTCAACTGACTAAAGATGTACTTTCAGCTTGTTATATAAAAATCAAGTTTTACCAATTATGTGTAATTAATTCAACCCAGGCTAAACAATACACTACCACTTACTGCTCCTGATGGAGGTTAGAAGAGAGCTGTAAACCTTCGCAACTTTCCATTTTCCTGCTCATCGCCACCATTTCCGGCCTGTCAGCTTTGAGTATGTCTTACTTCCCTACCGAGCAGAACTTGTATTTCTAAATCTGTGTCTTTTGTTTGTTTGGATATGCCCATTTTGTGCCAGAGACACATTTCTAAGAAAGCACAGGCACATCCCCTGGGTGTGTGGGAAACAACTCAAGAAGCCAAGCGCCAAAGTAAGTAAGCTGGAGCGGGTTCTCAGTGACCAACAGCCGCTGTCCCACTGCGACGGCACAGCACGTGCGGCAAGTCGACAGCACACATACTCGCCTCAAAAAAGAGAGATGCGTTCGAGGGGATTTTCGGGAGGCTGCCAGCAGAGCCATAAGCATATTCTGGTTTGCACAGTAAATGGCAGATCTCTCCTTTCTTCATGGTAGCCACCCCAATGTCCCAGGCCTTGATAACCTGGCCTAAGAGAAAGCAAGAAAACATGTTGTCAAACAAAAAGTCAATCTGTCAAATCCTAAGAACTATACAATCTGGATGTTCCCTTTCTTGGCAGTCCCAGAAACTCAGCTTTGTGGCTCAACTGCAGGACTGCAGCAGGCTACCTGTGCACTGGGAGCATTTACAAGCTTTGGTTCTGGTGTTTTGTTTTGGTTTTTAGAGACAGGGTTTCTCTGTATAGCCCTGGCTGTCCTAGAACTTACTCTGTAGACCAGGTTGGCCTTGAACTCACAGAGATCTGCCTGCCTCTGCCTCTGAGTGTTGGGATTAAAGGCTGCACCACCATATCTAGCTTGCTGGGGGGTTTTTGTTGTTGTTGTTTGTTTTTTTGAGTCAGTCTCATAATGTAGCACAAGCTAGCCTAGACCTCTCAATTCTCCTGCTGGACTGCTTCTGCCTCTAGGATGCTGGGATGACAGGCATGCGCACCATGCTTGGGTAATACTCATAGCTCTTATTCCGTGCAGCATTAACTATGTCTCATTGTGGGGCTGCAGAGATGGCTCAGCAGTTAAGAGCACTGGCTGCTCTTGCAGAAGATCCAGGTTCAGTTCCCAGCACCCACATGGCAGCTCACAGCTGTCTGTAACTGCAGTTCCAGGGCTGACACCCTAACAGACGTACATTGTGGCAGAACATCAATGCACATAACAAACAGACAAACAGTGTTTCATTGTAAGCAGTTTTCAACTGTTTGGGAAACAACAGAGAATTTAAGCAACAACAAAACACATTTGGGGTGATTTCTTTTCTTTTTTCTTTTTTTGGTTTTTCAAGGCAGGGTTTCTCTGTGTAGCTTTGGTGCCTGTCCTGGATCTCGCTCTGTAGACCAGGCTGGTCTCGAACTCACAGAGATCCGCCTGGCTCTGCCTCCCGAGTGCTGGGATCAAAAGCGTGCGCCATCACCACCCAGCCTCATTCTTCTTTTTAAATGTGCGACTTTACTTATTGTGTGTGTGTGCGCATATGAAAGTCACAAAAACTGGTGGGAAATGGTACTCTTCCTTCGCCATGTGGTCCTGGGGATCCAACTCCGATCACAGGCTCTGAAGCACATGCCATCTCACCAGCCCTCTTCATTTATTTATTTAGTTAGTTTTTTGAGACAGGGCTTCTCTGTGTAGCCTTGGCTGTACTGGAACTTGCTCTGTAGACTAGGCTGGCCTCGAACTCAGAGATCTGCCTGGCTCTGCCTCCTGAGTGCTGCGATTAAAGGCATGCGCCACCACCCGGCTCCTACCTCATTCCTAATGGCTATACAGTACTACAATCTCCTATTGAGAAATGCATTTCCAACAATCTTGTAATGAGGATGTATGACTAGCTACTGTATGCAAGTATATCTAGAGTGTAAATTCCTAGGTGGCGTTCAATCTTAATAACAAGTATTACCCAAGTGCCTTTACAAATTGGCTATATCAATGTATCTATCCACATACTACTATCCACATACTCAGTTCTGAGAAGGGCCTGGAATCGCTGGGAGAGACTGAAAGCCTTGTACTAAAGTTGCTTTCCTGTCACTGACTCTCTTCAAACACTGCAGTTAAGTTCATCTGCTGACACCTTCAGAACAGCAAGAAAACAAGTAACCATAACCCTAATAACTCGAAGACAGACAGCTTACACCCTGAGCCACCACTCCTGATCCCAGGAAGCAGACTAACTACTGTCTTGAATCGACAGAACTGTCGATCTAAAACACCTGTGTATTGGTGGGTGTACTACTATGCACCTGCTCAAGTCATCTGGCCAATGAATAAACAGCAAGGGGCATGCTAGGGACTACCAATATACACTCTTCCCTTCTCCCTTCCAGGAAATCTGCAATGCAGTACATGATGCTACAGGAAGATACTTGAATTGTTACTGTTGTCATTATTGAGACAGGTTCCCATGGATCCAAGGCTGACCTCCAACTCCTTAGTACCCAGGATAACTCTCAACTCCTCATTGTCCTGGCCCTCCTCTCCAGTGCTGGAATTACAGTGTGTACCACCACACCACCTCCCCTGACCTGCTTTCTGAAAATCAATACCAAGAAAACATTGAAACACAGAGAACACAATTTTAAAACCGCTGAAATCCTTGCAACCAAGGGAATTGTCAATTTCCTTTAAATTATATATATATATATATAAAATTTTTGCTTGTTTGTGAATTAAAATTTTACATGCCTATTCTTTTTTTTTAATTTTTTTTCCATTTTATATACCAATCACAGCTCCCCCTCCCTCCCCTTCTTCTGTACCCCTCCTCCAATCCCACCCTGCATCCACTCCTCAAGAGAGGGTAAGGCCTCCCTTGGGGAGTCAAGAAAGTCTGGCATACTAAGTTGAGGCAGGACTACCCACCCCACACACACCAGTCAAGGCTGAGCAAGGTATCTCACCCTAGATACCTGTGTTCCAAAAAGCCATTTCATGCATCTAGGATAAGTCCTGGTCCCACTGCCAGGGTCTCCCCAAAGAGATCTAGCCACGTAACTGTCACCCATGTTCAGAGGGCCTAGTCTGGTCCCATGCATGTTCCTCAGGAGACAGGCCAGAGTCCATGAGCTCCCACCAGCTTGGGTCAGCTGTCTCTGGTTTCCCCCCTCATGATCTTGACCCAACTTGCTCCTGTGATCCCTCCTCCCTCTCTTCAACTGTAGTCTAGGAGCTCAGCCCAGAGCTTGGTTGTGGATCACTGCATCTGCTTCCATCAGTTACTGGATGTAGGTTCTATGATGACAATTAGGGTAGTCACTAATCTGATTAGAGGGGAAGGTATAAGTTCAGATACTCTCTCCATTATTGCTAGGAGTCTTAGCTGGTGTCATCCTTGGGGATTCCTGGGGAATTCCCTAGCACCAGGTTTCTCCCTAACCCCCTAATGGTTCCCTCTACCAAGATATCTCTTTCATTACATGCCTAGTCTTAAAACTGGGATGGAAGGCTCTGTGGCCTTCTCAACACAGTTCCCATTAGAAAAGCACTTTTCTCGATAATGTCTGGATGCATGACCTTCAGTAACTACAGTATTCCATTTTTCTTCCCTCTATGTTGCTGTTATCTTCTACTACCATCGAATTCCAGAGAACAACCTTGACTCTGACTCTACACGGCTTTCTTTGTACAGTGGAAGCCTGTAATCAATATGAATGGTTTTGTATGTTAATGAGCTGTTAAGTGAAGAATCATGCAAAAACATATACATACCTCATTTTATAAAGCATGAACAACCTATTAATTCATAGTGTGTCCGTGGCCAAGGCTTTGTCTGTGAGTATTGCCATTCTAGGTTACAGTAAAGTTCCCTTACTGTGGAACAAGAGCTGAACAATACAGGCGATCCGTATGTAGGCTCTTCTGGTGAAGTGTTCTGAAGGCTACTTACTTTAACTGTTTCACCCACCACTAATTCAAAGATGTTTTTAGCATTTCTCATAACAAATCTTTCCAGAGTATCCTACAAGTTTCTTTTCCCTTTTACACATTAATTTTATGTATCTAATGAAACAATATACTTGGAAAAAGTACACATAGGTAGTTAGGTTTGAGATGATTCTTTTTTTTAATTAATTAATTATGTATACAATGTTCTGCCTGTATGTATGTCTGTAGGCCAGAAGAGGGCACTATAGATAGTTGTGAGCCACCATGTGGTTGCTGGGAATTGAACTCAGGTCCTCTGGAAAAGCAGCCAGTGCTCTCAACCTCAGCACCATCTCTCCAGCCCCTTGAGATGATTCCTAACAAGAGAAATTAAAAATGCGGCCCTTGGCACCTGCCAGCACTGAGACGCATGCAGTCGGACCTCCGTGCTGTCAGAGCCTGGTCTGGGGCTCATGTCAAGGCCACGTCGTTCTCCCACTGGATGTGAATAAGCTTACAAAACACCAACATCAGACGAGGTCACTATATAACCACCATAGACCCAGACCAAACAAGAACACTTAAAAATTTCATCTAAGCTTGGATAAAAAATAAGGTCACGGTGCACCCTACAAAATAAAGCCCCCTCTCCTGGCTGACATGGGTGACTGTTGCATCTTATTGTGGGTCATTCTAGTCTTATTCTGCTCCAGGCAGAAATCTTCATTTTCACACAGGACCACCCCACATCCTAACTGTCCAATTCAGAGCAAATCCCTGCTTGTTCAGAACTCCCCCAAATCACACAATAGCCCCAATCCCATCAACACCCTTTCTGATATACATCCTCAGATACTCCACAGTGCTCACTATGGATATTCTCTCTGGAAAGGATTGAACCCAATGTTCAACTGCATGGTGCTCCTGGTAGTCTGTGGCTGGAGAGGACCAATGTCCAGGTTACTCGTGGGCACAGTGTGGACCAGTTCTGTCTGCTCAGCGGGATCCAGTTCTACCATTCAGGGTTATCTGCAAACAACTAGAGCAAAAGCAAGTCTGCAGCTAGTGAAATACTGCCGACCACATTCCCTTGGGGACAGACAGATGAACATTTCAAAGATTCTTCATACTCTAGAATACAGTCTAGAAAATGTATTCTTATATTTGATCTGGACCTCAATTTTACTACCTCAAACACAATGTATCAATTCTAGGAGGTCTATTCCATTTGCAACAAAATATCAAATAATATATATTTCTACCTCTCATATCTACACAAAGGCAACTTGAGTTTAAAGGCAGGGGCTGAGAAACAGCTCAAGCATCAAGTATGAGGCTGTGAGTTACAGCCCCAGCTCCATGTGAAAGCCAGGCCTAGTGACATTGTTATTAACCCCAGCACTGGGTACTAAGACAGGAGGATCCCGAGTCTCACAAATGGCCAGTGCAGCTGAATGGGTGAGCCCTAGGTCCAAATGACCTATTTCAAAAGTGATATGGACCACTACCAAGGCTGATGTCTGATCTCCACACATGCACACAAACATGAACATAACACACATCTGCAAAATACACACAAGTAAATAAGTATTTACACAAGTAAATAAATAAGTAAAATGTACACCAAAGCCCAGGATAAGAGCAATGCACTTTCTTCTGTAGTGCTATATATTTATTTTTTTCTGGTTAAAAAACCCCACATGAGAGCTGGAGAAATGGCTCAGAAGTAAGAGCACTGGCTGCTCTTCCAAAGGACCTGGGTTGAATTCCCAGCACCCACATGGCAGCTCACAACTGTCTGCAACTCCAATTCTATGGAATCTGACACTCTCACACCAATGCATATAAAATAAAGTTAAATTATATATATAATATATATATATATATTATATATATATATCCCACACGAGCCAAGTGGTGCCTTGTTCCAGCACGTGGGAGGCAGAGGCAGTCAGATCTCTGAGTTTGAGGCCAGCCTGGTCTAAAAAGTGAGTTCCAGGACAGTCATGGCTCTACAGAGAAAACCACGTCTCAAGAAAACAAAATAAACCTCCATATGATACTTTAAAAAACGCATTATAGTTTAATCATCCAACACTTTCCTTTATAATACAGACTGCTTTACTAATCCACACTGCATAGCTCCTCTCGTTGACATGTTGAACTGTGGTAAACGGCGTGACCACACCTGCAGTGCTGTGCAGCTCAGCTCCAGAATGTTCTTATTCTGCCATCCGAGACTCTACCTGATTACACACCCCACTGCCTCCTCTGCTCAGTCACCAGCAACCGCTCTTTCTGTTTTTTGGAATGTGCCACTCTATAAACACTTAATACAAGTGGAGGCACTAAGCATTCATTTTTGTGACTGGATTATTCATTTAGCATAATGTCTTTTGGGGTTGATCACTGGTGTAGTATGTGCCAGACTTTCCTTCTCCTTTAAGACTGACTCATGGGCTGGAGAGATGGCTCAGAGGTTAAGAGCACTGACTGCTCTTCCAGAGGTCCTGAGTTCAATTCCCAGCACCCACATGGTGGTTCACAACCATCTGTAATGATATCTGGTGACTGAGTCATAACCCACTGTCAGGCGAGACCACAATGTCCGTCCATCACCTGCTGACACCGTCAGGCTGCACCACAATGTCCGTCCGTCCGTCACCTGCTGATGGACACTTCAGATGCTCACACCTTTTGATCGAGGCGACTCATGTGCTATAAATGTGTGTAAATATGAGGTCCTTCACAGAGTTCTTTTGAATACCTATCTAGAAGTGCACTGCTGAACCAAGACAGGTGAGTCTTTTGTTTGTTTTTTTTTAATGTTTCTTAATGATTTATTTACTTTTATTTTATGTGCACTGTTGTTGTGCCTACATTTATGTCTGTGTGAGGGTGTCAGATACCCTGGAACAGGAGTTGCAGACAGTTGTGAGCTGCCATGTGGGTACTGGGAATTGAACCCAGGTCCTCTGGAAGAGCAGCCAGCCCCTAATTATTCCTCCTCCTCCTCCTTCTGTTTTGTTTGTTTGTTTGTTTGTCTTTTGAGACAGGGTTTCGATGTGACCCTGGCTGTCCTGGAACTCACTATGTAGACCAAGCTGGCCTTGAACTTGGAGATCTACTACCTTTGCTTCCTGAGTGCTGGAATATGTCTTTTTATAAAGGTGGCATCAGCCTACCTTCCAAGAGGGCAGAAAGGTTCCTATGACTCCATAGCCTCGTCAATACTTCTTTCTCTCCCTCTCTTAAACAGCAGCAGCCATCCTGGTGTGTAAGGTATTTCACCATCCTGCTCTTGGTGACAAACGATGCCGAGCACCTGTCCCTATTAACTGGTCATGTCCGTCGCTTTCCTGAAACTAGACTGGCCTCAAACTCCTAGGCTTGAGCAATCCTCCTTTCTCAGCCTCCAGAGTGGCTGGATGGCAGGCATGTGTGACCTTGCCCCAGCTTCCTCCATTTTTAAGACTATTTGTCATACTGAACATGTTCACTGTACACTGTGGAGGCCAGATCCTTCTTAGAGGTGCTTTAGAGGAGCTTCTCTCCATTCTATAGATCCTTTCATCAGTTACCGTATCCCATTATGAAGAGAAAATGTTTTTAAACTTTTGTGTTTATGCTTTTGGTGTTGTTATTTTCCCAAAATTAC
>CABHPQ010121921.1:0-14120 GCA_902168405.1 Peromyscus aztecus | reverse complement strand
TGTGTGTGTGTGTGTGTGTGTGTGTGTGTGTGTGTGTGTGTGTGTGTCTGTGTGTGTGTGTATGTGAAAAACTAATGGATAAAGAGCAGGTTGGGTCAGAGTTAAGTCAGAAGGAACTGAGGAAGGCCTGGGTGGGCAGAGAGCCGTGAAGGGTGGCAGGGTTAGGTTGTCAGGAGGAGCGCATGGAAGCCGGATGGAAGAAGGCATCGGCACTGAGTTGTGTGGACTTCGGATGGTTTTCTAAGCAGGACGGGAAGCCACTGGAACGCATCAAGAGAAGTCACGTGCTATCTTTCATTTGTGTTTTGTGAAGATCATCCTGCACGTACAGTGAGTGAGAGAGCATTATGAATCAATCGGTGAATGAGTGGCTGCCATAGAGAAGCTGCAGCTGGTGACTTTCCTATCTTGAGATCCGTGGGGGGCCCCTTCCGAGTATAAGCTCTGGAGGAAGGGGCGCATGGTCGGTCAGATGCCTCTCCAGCATCTAACCTTGCACACTGTCTAGCTTTTGTGAGGTACCTAAGGATGCTCACTGCACATTTGCACCCATGTGAGCAGTTCTGCACCCATAAGACTCTGAAGTCTGCAGAGAATATTCTTTATATTGTTGCTACAAGGCTGCAAGGTGCTTGGCCAGGCACCGGTGTTAATTCCGAGAACCCTTTTGTCTGGCTTTGGCTCGACTTTCCCAACTGAGACTGCAGTAAATTCTGTTCCTCTTCATCAGCTTTCTTCTCTGTAGCTGAGAGTCTGATGAGACCATGCCCAGGGACACCAGCTCCCAGGCAGTGGACTGCTAGAGCCCATCTGACTTCTGATTCAAGGTTGCTGAGCACAGTTGTCCAGTTAAAACCAGAACCCAAACATGCTAAAGCTGGAAAGTATATTAGAAATAACTCAGTTGATGTATTTATAGTTGAGTCTCATCAGCCCCGTGGAAAGCTTCATTTCCACCCTACAAAATGACACCCAGAAAACTTGGAACAAATGAGCTTTTGGTACACTTGTGTCATTTTGAGACCTTTTCCTTCATAATCTCCACTGCTTTGATTCATGGAGAGTGTCTAGATGACAAGATTATTTAAATCTCTCTCTCTCTCTCTCTCTCTCTCTCTCTCTCTCTCTCTCTCTCACACACACACACACACACACACACACACACACACACAAAGAAGGAGGGTGAGAAAGAGGAAGAGAGAGTTTCAAATACAATTACATCTGTAAAAAAAAGATCCTGGTTGCTTTAAAACATTTTGGGGACTCTTTCCTTACTCAGTTCTCATTTTCTAGAAGGAAAAAAAATCAGGAGTTTTTTAGGACTCAGTTAAGTCACCCTTCTTAGGGCTGGGACACTTTATTTTCTTAATGACTCTGGTATAGCAGGCTTCAGCTCTGCCTTAAACAGAGATAAGAAAACCATAGAGAAACCAAGAGAAAGTTAGTAACATGTATATGTTCAGTGCCTTTCATCGTCATCCGGGGAACTGAAACCATCTTGGCATCCGGGCAATGTCGCCATGAGTTAAGCCGGAATCTGGGTTACAAAGGAAGAACCTGGGGATATGACTGCAACCCGCTCCCTTGGGTTTGCTAAGTGCTTCTAACTTTGTTTCCTCGGGCTTCCTAGTAAGCTGTCCTTTCTAGGGCAGGTCATTTGGTAACTTAAAACAGCACACATTTATTCTCTCACAGTTATGAAGCCCGGATGCCTGAACTCAGCATCCCTGGGTCAAAGATCTCAAGAACCTTTCTTCCTCCCTCCAACCTCTGATGCATTTAGTCAGCGTTCCATCACCATGACAGAATACCTGAGGTGATCATCTGAGAAGTGAATAATAATAAAAAAATAATAAAAGGGAGAACATGACTGCTCCTAGGTGTGGTGGAAGAGAGGAGGTGTTTTTGTTGTTTTTGTTTTGTTTTGTTTTGTTTTGTTTTGTTTTGTTTTATTTGTAGATATGAGGGAGAGCATAGCCAGAGGCAGAAACATCTGGGAGGGCCCAGAGTGGACATGACCCTGAACCAGGCCATATGAGGAGAGTCGGGGAGGGGAGAGCCAGAAGGCCAGGAGGGTAAAATGTAAGAAGGACCAGCCTAGCCAAAATGGCTGGATTATATAGGGCAGCCCAGGCCCTGGGCTGGAGAGTTCAGGGTAGGGAGCTGGGTATGCCAGCCATACGCTGTAACAGCTAGGGACTGAGGGATGCTGGGAGAACATGGCAGTCAGGTCTGCTTTAATATGTTAGCTAGGCACTTCAGCTAGCCCTTTGTCCGGGTTTTAGACCTAACAATAGGGAGGAAAGATGTATTTTAGCTCATGGCTTCAGTTCATGGTTGCTGGGTTCTGCTGTTTTGGGGCCAGTAGCTGGACCAAACATCACGACAGGGAATTCATGACAGAGCAAAGCTGGGAGAGGTGGGGGGAGACTTATGCCAGGGTCCCAATCTCCACTGCACAGACACACCCCTGGTGACATAACTCCCTTTCACTAGGCCCTACACCTTATAGGTCTACCACCTCCCTGTTGTGACATAATTTGACCACCAGACTGTCAACACTTGGCCTTGGGGACATCTAAGATCTAAACCATAATGAAGTGGATGAGGCTGGGCTGTTCCTTGCTTTGTGATATTGGTTAGTCGAATCTTTGCCTCCAGGGTCACACAGCTGTCTTGGGTCCTGTGTAAAATCTCCCTCTGTGCCCTCTTGTGAGGATACACGTGACTGCAGTTAGGACCCACCTGCTAATCCAGAAGAATCTCCCTGCTCCCTGTTTTAACTGTCTTAGCTGTGTCTGCCGTGGCCCCGGCCCACCTGGTTTTGTTCTCACTGTACAAGACACCACTTGCAGGGTCCAAGGATGAGGCCCTCTCTTTTTACAGCACACCATTTTGTCATTCGAAGCCGGCCAGCACATACAAGAATGACCACTCACCTGGATCTTGCCTCCAGTTTCCTGACTGTTTCATTTGCTTTGGAGATTGTCTTGTCAAGGTCTTGGATGGATTTCCTTAATTTGTGACTCTTTTTGTTTGAACCTTCCATTTGTTCTTACATATGAACACACACACACACACACACACACACACACACACATACGCATGCACACAATTTTGTGTCTGCTTGCCTGGCTTTTCTGTCAATACAACATTAAATTCAACAGTGGCAGAGGCTACGGAGCCTCCTATGGTAGTGGACACAAAGCGGAGGCTTGCTTACCACCTTACCTTGCTTTAACAAGATTCTCTTTCTTCATTTGTGTCTACAGATGGGCAGAGCGACTCTGAAGCCCCACAGGAAGGACCTTCTCACCAGGAAGGACCAGAGGGAGACGTGATTCATGATGATGCTTCCATCACTCCTGGCCCCACGGCTCCTCCAAAGAGGAGGTATGGTGTTTTTACAGGTAGTCCGCACACCCACTTTGCACCGTGAGTGGCCAGGCTCTCAGAGAATTGGAGAGAAGACATAGTCAGTGTCTATCAGGAGCCAAAGGTCTGAGAAAGGAAGAGAGTTCTGTGTCCACTCAGCTTCTCTCTGAGCGCCAGTCTCCAGGCGCTGGTCAGCCTTCAGCAGAATTCTGGTCCCACTAGCTTCAGACTTTAAATGACTCTAGTTGCACTCCTGGGAGGTCAGGGATGAGCCCAAGAGCAGAAGGCAGGTTTGGGAGCTGTCCCTTAACTTACTCTTTAATTCATCAGGATCCCAATTACCCTAGTTTCGTGTTTCTCCCAAACGACCAGAGGAGATTCAGAAGAAACTGGCTTCTGCATGCTGTACCAGTTGGCTGTGATTGTGAAACCAAACCAAAACAAAGCCACCCCAATCAGTGGCTTAATATAAACCTTTATTGTTATCCTTGAGTCTGTAGGTCTGTTAGATGGTTTTAGTGATCCCAAACAGTTATCAAATTATTATTCACATGTGTGTAGTCACTTGGCAGCTTAGTGGTTTTAGCTCAGGGTTGGTGGGCAGCTGATTTAGGGCCAGGACCACTGTACTCATCACAGGGCAGAGAGTGTGTTCCAACGTTGGCCGTGGCAGGGTTGGGGAGAGTGGAGGCACATGAGGTCTCTTGAGACTTAGGCTCAGAACTAGCAGAGGTCATTTCTAATGCACCGAGTTGACCAACGCAAGTTCCAGGGTCAGCCTGGGTTAGAGTGGGAGGGGGACAATAAGATGCAGATCCAGGGGAGAAGCCAGTAATTGGGGTCACCGGTGTTTTCTGTCTATTGCATTTGTTTATGTCAGTATCTGGTGAGTGGTAGTTTATCAGGCCCTTCCATTCTCTTTCCATGCACATGAGTTACTAACAGGAATACAAATTGGTACCTCGCTGGGGGGTGGATCCTGAGCTGGTCTTTCTAAGCTGTGACATCATGGTAGATGTAGGGGAAGGCTCTAAGGAAGTAGGAGATGGGTAGAAGTCATTGAACAAACATAGGGGTGACACTTAAAAGCAGACGTGACATTTTTGTGTGCACCTTGTCACATCCCTCTCTCCGTCTCCACTGCACCTTGACAACTACCATCCCTTCCCTGTGGCTTCTGATTAGGCACTCCAATTATTCCTAAGTATCTTTCGTGGTGTCCCAGGTCATTTACAGAAGAGAGGAGAGCAGAAGGAGGAGAAGTACGGAGTGATGGCCTATTCTTCCTCCTTGGTCAGAGCCTTCCCCATGGACTGAAAGTCTGCCCTCTCACCAATACTGGTTCAGACCCCGCCTCTGTACTTAGGTCTTTCTTGCTCACTGAGCCCCAGGGAATTTCTTCTCTACAACTCTTCTATCACACACATACCCCCACAGGACATTTCACACTTACATCCTAGATCTTTCCTTATACGCCTTGGTCCTCTTTCCCCTGGATAGATTGCTAACTCTACAAGGGCAGAGATGATGGCCTATTCATCTTTATTTTACTCTTAACTAAGCCGAGCACTAGGTTTCAAATTATGAGTAATTGGACTGAATTTGCCATTTGATTGATGAGCATGTGAATGATATATACATTTTCTTCACCTTCAGCCCTCAGAGTTAACCATTTGTGATAGGAATTATTATTTCAGATAAGGAAATTAAATAGAAAGCCTAAAATTGAGGAGAAAAATATTCTAACTTAGATCAGTCTGATCCAAAAGTCTTGAGATTTTTTTTGTAGCTTACAGCATTTTCTATTGGGCTGAATTACAGTCAGCAGACACGGGACGGCAGGTACACAATGTCATTGTTAGAAGCCAGATGAACAAAATTCAATTCAACTCACTCTCAGTTCATTTTCCACACATTGCCACTTCTGCGGAAACAAGGATCCTTCTCCGCTCATGATTAGCCAATATCTAAGTACCCAGGTGTTGCACATCTATTTTCAATTACCTGAGACAGTCTAGATAAATGAATTCCCTGGGATTATGAAACTCAGTGAGATGATGTTTTGGTCTTCCCTTCCAATTTCCCCCTTTACCAATCCTTTCAAAAACAATCACAACACTCAAAATTTTTATATCTTCTAGAAAGGATAAAGAGTTTCTGGGTCTAAAACTAGTCAGGCAAAGGGAAGATCCTTACTTCGACCCATCCTTGCCTCTGATTTTCTGAGGAATTATTATTTCTGTAAGTTTATAAACAAACGACATGGGAAACCTTACATATAAAAACGCTAGCGTTTATTCTTGCTAGACACTTGGTTAAATGCCTGTATGCATTCTATTATTTAATTCTAGAAATTACTTGTGGTATAAATGATATTATTAGCCTCATTACTAGGACAGGGAAACTGAATCATAGGAAGCTACTTGTCTGCTTATATTTATTTCCTAGGAGATGTAGAGAGACTCTGTGACAGAGTGTAAATGAAGGCATTTAGAAACTCTTGGAAAAAAATGTTACCATGGCTTACACATCTGAAGTATGTTCTTACTTGAGATATATTAATTTGCTGTTACATTGTTTATTTTTTATTTTATACTTGTGTACAATATTATCAACAAATATAAAACAGTATATTAAACTTTACTTCAATAGAGCAAAACTGCTGACTAAGATCCATGATGGGGAGGTCAAATCTCAAAACTATCAAGTAAGTGATTGGCTCATCCTACCCAGCATCCCCCTCATGAGAATGAAGAGCAATGGCCAGAGAGGCATGAGCGCTGTTTTGTGTTCTAGATCGCCATAACCATCACTGAGGCCCGGCAGCTGGTGGGCGAGAACATCGACCCGGTTGTGACCATTGAGATTGGGGAGGAGAAGAAGCAGAGCACAGTGAAGGAGGGGACCAACAGCCCATTTTATAATGAGGTAAGTCACAGAGCATCCTCTGGACCCACATCCCCGTCGGTGACATACAAAGGGTTCCTCAGCCAAGTAGGAAAGCGGAGCCCCTCAGGGCTCCTCCTCTGTCTTCCGTCTAAGTTCACAGCACAGTCTGAACTCTTTCCACACACAATCCTGAGGCGCCGAAAACAAGACAGTGAACAGAGGCCAGCTTTCTTATTTCTCGCGAGCTCATTGCCCTGCTTCTAAGCCTTGGGGTTGCGTTCCGTGAACCTTGAATGTTGGTTAGAGACACGGTACAGGAGCAACACTGAAAATTTAATGACTGAATTTGAAATAAGCATACTTTGTTAGAAAGCAAAACACTTGTGTTTTTCTACGATGCATAGATTTTTTTGTTTTGTTTTGTTTTGTTTTTTGAGACAGGGTTTCTCTGTGTAGCTTTGCGCCTTTCCTGGATCTCACTCTGTAGACCAGGCTGGCCTGGAAGTCATAGAGATCCACCTGCCTCTGCCTCCTGAGTGCTGGGATTAAAGGCGTGCGCCACCACTGCCGGGCAATACATAGAAATTTTAAAGGAAGACCCCAAAGAGGGAAGTTTCTAAACAGTCTCTTTGTAAATAAAATGTTATTTGGTAAAAATACGGCAGAGTATACAATAATATATGGTGGAAAACCTCATTTCCCACTAATGTTTGGGTCTAGTACCCTAGATCTCGTCCCTGGAAAGATTCATCCTCACTATACTCAAGGATCTTCCAGAGAGATCCCAAGCATGTACAGGAATACAAATCTGTGCCCCAATGACAGACTCAGTAACACTGTCATAGGCCTTGTTTTTTTTTTTTTACAGAACAGTGGGCTTTGGGGTAGGGCACAGCTGCTCACACAGGTCAAGCTCACTTCGGCTTCATGGCTGGAGAATTTTCCATTGCTCTCATAGGTCATAATTTACTGTTTAGTCTCTCAGCTACGGACACTAAAACTTTTAGCCTTTGGCTAGTACTTAAAATATACTTATGTGGTCCGACTGAGGGATTTAAACTTGGATATCGCCAAATTGCTTGACAACATGAAATGCCAAAAAAGTGCTGTGGAGTCATTACTAACCCTAGTGATAATCTACAAGGAAGGCAGGGACAGCGTGGATAATGACATTAACTGGAAATCCCCAAAACACATTTGAGCTGTTAATTCCTTTCCTCTTTGTCATTATTGTCCCCAAGCCTCCCAGATGTCAGTCCCCTGTCTCTGACCCCCCTCTGCCCTCCCTCTTTCTGGCACGGATGTGATATTAAAGAGTGTGTATGCAAATGCTCTGAAACAGCAAAGCCCCATTTACTTGTCAAATGTTATGATTGTGCCTGCAAGTCTTGGCTCTAAATGGCATTAAATTGAGCCCGAGTGCAGCAAGGAGGAAACCAAGAAAAAGAACGGAAGGCAAGCCAAGGACATTGGTCACAACTTCTCACCTTGAAGGCCGAGGTCATCAGGTATTGGAGGAGGAAGAAGGGATTAGTGAATATTTATTTGCTTGCTAGCTAGAACAATGGGTGCAGGTCCAGAAGTCTATAAGGCATTAGAGTACAATGAAACTTAGCTGAAGGCAACAAATATTAGAACTGATTCATCAGTCCAAAGGATCGCTCACATAGCCATCCTTAGTAGAGTGACGAATTTCACTAAAGTGAAATTTCCTTGTATATTTCGAGTTCCAAACATTTAAAAAAATAGTAAAATGTGTACAAAGTATATGTATATGGGCATGGACATTACATATGAAAAATTCCTTTAAAGGTCATATCTGTTTTCTTATTAAAGAACACGTAATCAATATCATCTTTAAATTTATTTAATTATGGTAGCACTGGGGATCAAACACATCAGCTAGGCAAGAGTTCTTCTGTGGGGCCACACCTCAGCCCCAAAGACCACCATTTTGAAGATCTCCTAGTATAGCACATGGTAGTTTAGTTTTGTTTTTCTATTTTACTCCAGGAAAGAAAGGTGTTTGTTGTCATTGTTTTTCTCCCCACTGGTATGTCTTTCCACAATTTATCATTCTTTAATATCTTTGCCTCAGAGCAAAGGGAAGAACCCAGGACACAACAGTGTCCCAGTCCTTCCTAGCCCACCCATTGTTCCTCCTCCATCAGTCAACTCATGTAGACACCTCCCTTTAAGGTCTTCTCTACCTTTAAATTCTACAACCTCATTTGAGGGGAAATTGACTCAACCTCTATGAAACGTCCACTATCTAGTCCCTTCTTTAGCAGAATCAAAGTGTGGCTCGAGAGCCAGAAGTAACTAGAATTATGAATCTGGCCATCACCTGTTAATCTCTTTAATCATCAGTCTTCCTATATGCAAATTTGGGGATCCATATAGAGAATTCTTACACTTCAGTTATCTGTGTGTGAGCATGTGCACACATGTGTGCATATATCATGGTATACATATGGAGGTCAGAGGACAGTTTGCAGGAATCAGTTCTCGCCTTCCACCATGTGGATTCTGGAGAAGTGCCTTTACCCACAGAGCCATATTGCCAGCCCCAAGGCAATTCTTTAACTCTGGAATTTAATAACTTCTCCCATCCTAAAAGTCTCTTATCATTCATCGTTTTTTCATTCCTTCCATGATTAGTCTTGATAAATTTACAAGAATGTTTGAAATAGAAAAATCCCAAGAAAGATTTTTAAATGTGTTCACTCAAAGTTAAAATTACTCCAAGATACCATTTTCAGCTATCATAAGAAACCAAACAGGTAAAGAACTAGCAATATCAAGGGTTGGAAAAGACACAGCAAAAGCCAGGATGTAAAATGAATGCCTTTTATGGTGGTTTGAAAGAGAATGTCCCCCCACAGGTTCAGATATTTGAACACTGGTCTTCCGTTGATGTCATTGTCTGGGGAGGTTTAGGAGGTGCAGCCTTGCTGCAGGAAGTATGTCCTTGGAGGTGGGATTTGAGATGAAAAACCTGGTGACACTTGTAGTTTTTTCCTTCTGCTTTGTGTTTGTGGTTGGCATAGGAGCGCTCAGCTTTCTGCTCTAGAGCCAAGCCTCCCCACAATGACAGATCTTGTCCCCCTGAAACTATAAGTCAAAATAGACTCTTTTTTTCACGCCTTGTTCATGGTATTTTACCATAACAATGGAAAGTAACTAATAGACGTAAGTAGAATTTTTGGATAATGGATTAGATGTATATAAAATTTTAATAGTGTTATTAGTCCCTCAAGGAAGAACTTTGAATACTACTAAAACTTCATACAATCCATGATCTAAAATTTCTCCTTATGTTTATGTTAGGGGAATAATTATAGTTATCCTATGCAAGAATGTGGTTGGTGGCATTTTAAATATAATATATAAAACAATGGAAAGCAACCTAAATGATCTTCAGTAGGGGACAAGCCAATCAAACGCTGATCTACTGTTGCCAATAAGGACTAAGCAGCAGTGGGCTAGAGTGACGCAGATCTAACCCCCTCCAGGAACAAGGTTCTTAGATGTAAACTGGGGGTTTGATGATCAAGATGGACTTCATGTTTTACAGTACTTCGTGTTTGACTTCATTGGACCCCAAGTGCATCTTTTTGACAAGATCATCAAGATCTCAGTAAGTATACCATTGCAGGTGGTGGTACTTGGGGCCAGCAGGAGAGACTCTAGGCATGGGGAACACTTTGGGGCAGCTCAGCATGGTTAGCGATGCCTGGATTCAGAAGGATGAATATGGGTCACTGACTGGGGAAGTAGCAGGCTAAAGCTTGAAATCCCCAATACGGGGGATTTTAGGAGGGAAAACCATCTCAAGAGAATCTTTGCTTCTTGGAAGAGAGCAGTAAACTACAGTAAACTTTTGCTAATTGGATGTGGGGATGTGAAGCATATGCTGCAAATGACATCTTAATTGACTGCCATTTTTCAGTTATTTTTTTTTTAAATCAAGTTAATGTTATGTTTTTCTATTGGGATGATAGCTACGCTAATTAATCATAACCATCTCTTCTCCTAGTCAGTGATAAATAGAGAAACAGGAATAGGAACCAGGGAGGGATCGCATATGTTCGCCTCCTCACTGATAATGCCTAACGAGCAAGGGAAATTATTTGCAGCATTACTGACATTCTTGAAAGTTGCCGCTGAGTGTGGACCTCAGGATCTTTGCAAGGGGAGTTGGATCTGCTGGACAGATCTTCCTCGGCCCCTCCAGGGAGAGGAAGTTTGTCCGCAAATCCGAACCGAAGAGTAGAAAAAGTGAGCGCTCCCTGAGCTTGCTGGGGGCCTTATCCAGGCTTCCATGGATGGCAGGAATGGGAAAGGAGAAGTATGGATGCTGAAGTCATCTTGTCCCAAATGAGAGCAGAAATGGCTGACGGAGCTCATTACCAGCTGCACACTGTTCAGCAAAGGGACAGAAGACAGTGGGTGGCAGGTGATGGCGTTCAATCTCAGAAAATAGCCACTTCTTCCAGAGATAGGGGTGTGAGGCTGGGTGTGCCTGCGGGTGATAGGGCGAGGGCTGAAGAGTGAACAGGTGCTGTCTTCCAAAGACTTCTCAAAGAACAGAACTCCTGCTTTGTATGTCAGTAAAAGTGTGTAGAGAATGAGGGAATGGTTCCCTCAACAGTCAAACCGACTCTGGTGGGAATTGCTAGGCTGACATTCATCTTGAAAGTTTTCTTCCCTGTCCTTCCCTTCCTGGCCTGTTTTTATCACTCACTCACACACTAGATCCACGCATAGGTGGTATGACCTTCTAACTGCAGCTGAATGTCAACGAAGTCCCCTCGTGAGGCATGGGTTCCAGTGGTATGATACCGTCCTGCCCAGGAGCGCTTGAAGAATGTGACTCTTGAGGAATGGAAAGTCACCGAGAGCCAAACATTCTTAGTATTTGAGTTTCAGATGTGATGAGAAGGATGCAGAAGATATTTTGGGAGCTGGGATGGCTCCCAGGGCTTTGTGCCATCACTCCAGCAGTCACCTGATGACACTGGCCTTGTATCAGCTAAGGGACGTGCTAGGTTGCAGATGAAGTTCATCACCAGGCCTCTAAGTCCTATCATAGGCAAGAGTCATGACTGTATGAGGGACACATGGAATTCTAGACATAGGACCAAAGCTGATTTGCCTGCCTCCTTCCTTCTTTGGGAGAAGACAGTCTTGTCATTCTTAAAAGATCCCTGGGGAGAGAGACCAAAGGTTTTAATGGAAAACCCTCCCTCTTAGGTTTAACGCAATTTTTCTGCTGGTTCATAAACTGAAAGCCAGTGTGCCCAGAATGAATTCGGTGTTAAGGAAAGGGAGATGACTTATCATCAATGTGTTTGGAGCACTTTGATGGTTATGAGTCCTTGTTTAACTATTGCCCACTGCAGATTAACTGACCAAGGCAGAGAGCAGCATGGATTTAGATGTATAAATGTAAGTATTTAGAAGATAGTTTGACAGCATGGCCACCGAGCAAAATAACAGTAGTAGGTTCCCCTCTGGGACCTGTCGCTCCCCATCCCTGGCCTTTGGACCAGGTTTATATTCCTAGGCATAAAGTCTCTCCTGGGGAGCAGTCCTCAAATTCAATCAGAAAATGTTTGGCTACTCCCATCACAGTCATGAAACTGCTGTGTATGTAAGAGCAAGTCAGCCAAAATTCCAGTGTGAATGGGAAAAGGACTCATGAGGCTCCACCCCCAGCTGAGGAACTACTGGCAGTGGATGGCTTCTGGAGTAGCCAGTGTCCTTATTCTTTGGGAGTATGGTCACTGATAGGCTGCCTATGTTATAGTGGATAGCCCCCAATCCAAGCACATATGGGCAGCATTAATTGGATTCAGTGGGAAGTAAAAAATGGGGGGAAACACATGAATTTAGGAGGTAGACATGTTAGAGTGTTCCAGAAAGAATGGGGGGTGGTGGTGGAAATGGGGGTGGATATGATCAAAACTACATTGTATATTGTGAAATTCTCAAATAACAAATTAAGAATATTGTTAAAAAGGGGTGGGGTTGGCGTGACTATAATTAGATGCTCTTGGAATAACCATGGTATAATAATATGCCCTGGTGGTACCATAGACAATTTTCCTTTAACAGTGGCCCAAGGAACCCAGGACCTCAGCACACTGTATGTGACACATCCCCAGGAGCCTAGCAACTTCAATAGGCTTGCCTGGCACTCAGCCAGTAGGCAGATACCTTAAAGAGGTCTCCTGTGTGGTTGGAAGAATCAGTTGAGGGTCTTGCATTCCACCTTTCGCAGAGACATTTAATTGTGAAAGGAACTTGAGACAGGCATCTGATCCTTCTCAGACCTCAGGGAGTCATGTTAGCCACAGAAAACGAGGCAGCTTTTTGTGTGTGGTCCTAAATAGCTCCTCTGCTGAAGCCAAGCTGTCCTTGCTTCCCCTCTGTCAACACTAAAAAGTCACAGCCAGAGAGAGAGAGAGAGAGAGAGAGAGAGAGAGAGAGAGAGAGACACACACACACACACACACACATACACACACACACACACACACACACACACACACACACACACACACACACACACACACACACACACGAGAGGGGGCAGAGGAGAGAGAGAAGGAAGAAAAATAGGGAAGGCTGTCATTTCTTGAGGTCAGCTGACTACTTTTTCTTACTGCCTCCGACAAAAAGAGCCACCCAGAAGCTACAAGAACCTACCATTCACCCTTCTTTCAACCATCCATTAACTCACTGAATATTCATTGAAATTCATTATGAATGAGGCACATGGTGGATAGAATCAAAGGAACACTGCCTTTAATCAAAGAAATCATAGTATTTATAGTTAGCAGGAATCTCGGAGGTACGTCTAGGATGACATGGAGTTCTTGAGGCCCTTGGGTTCCAGTGACGGGAATGTCACTACTTCTGGAGAATGAACCCTCCATTGCTGAGAGATTCTAACCAGCAAAAAAAATAGCATCCTTAACTGAGTTGAAATCTCAACCTGTTACTCAAGAACCACGCAGGGAACCTGACCCCTTATCTGGATGCAACATGCCCAAGATTTGAGGGCGCTTCAGTCACATAGCCCTCTTCCTGACAGCTCCCCTTTCCTGGATTAAAGATTAAAGTAGTCCAGCTTTTCCCTCAGCGTCTCATACACTGTGACTTCTAGATACAGCGCCGACTATGCTGCCTTCCTTCAGGACTTCCTCCTGGTGACACTAACCCTTCAGCATGCTGCTATTCCCAAGCTAGACACTCTGCTCACTGCTAATGAGAACACACACACACACCATAGTGTACAGGACTTACTCTGTTGTTCAGTACCAAACATCTGGCCACGCATGATAAACTCTCAAGAAAGTTGTGAAAAATGTTTTGGAGGCTGAAGAAAGAAAGAACAGTGGCAGCCCGGGAGATCAAGGACAGACCCTTGGAGGAGGTGACATTTGCTCTAGCCACTGAAGGATGGGTCAAGTTTGAGCGGGAAGAGGTGGGTATTGAAGGGTAGTTTACCATGGTTCATTTGATTAAAGAAACCTTTTGGGCACTGAGAGTGCCATGCATCCTTCCTTCATCAGAGGAACAGAAAAAGCTGCTAGAGAAAGAGGCACCGATGAGACACTTAGGACCCTATGGGTTGATGACCACTGTGCTCCAGACAAGGTCAAATCCAGACAAGGGTCAAGTCCTAGGAGTCTCTTTGCTAAATTCTGAGTCTGTTTCACAGATACATCTTCAAGGACAAATGAGTCAGGCTTGGTGCTCCATCTTTTGTAGGTCTTACACCACAAGCTAATAGGAAGCATCCTGATTGGCTCTTTCCGAGTGGATGTGGGGACGGTGTACAACCA
>CABHPQ010121920.1:0-17860 GCA_902168405.1 Peromyscus aztecus | reverse complement strand
TGTCATGAGTATGGGTAGTGTGCCTGCAGAGAGGGAGGGAGGGAGGGAGGTCTGACATGGTACACCTGCCTTCAGAGGGTAGGCCGGGGGTGGGGGTGGGGCAAAGAAAGTGGCACTTGAGAAAGCAAGTGCAGAAACTGCTCCAGGAAGGAGGGAGAACAGGTTGACAGAAGCTGCAGGCCAAGGAAGGAGAGGGTACTGATAACAAGACAGTGTGACAAGACTCCGCTCTGGGTATGACAGCCAGAGTGCAGTGCGTTCAAGGCGAGCAGAGCTGAGAAGTGGGAGATGCTGGAACTCTGCTGTGCAGATGAGCAGAGGAGTCAGGTCTCATATGGAAGGTTAAAAGTTAAGGTGCAGAGTGGGAAAGGAAGGCTTACTGACTTTGATGAGAAGAGGTGAATTCTGAGAGACATATGAAGGCATCCACATACTCGTATATATGGGCAGGGGGTACTAAATAAGTACTGGATTTGGGGAGCAAAGAATGGCACCAGGAGTGTTGGAGAGAGCAGATGATGCTCTTCCGGATCCTGGGCAGTGGCCACGGCAAAGCCCATCAATGAGAGGAAAGACCATGGGGAGGGTTGAGTGTTCGTGCCCCGTCTTACAGAGGCCAGGGGTTAGGCTGGCCTGAGTTGGACTTTCACCAACCAAGTACTACTAAGGGACAGGACAGATTGGTAATGTGAAAGGCAGCCATAAAGACAGCTGTGAAAATGGGGCTGGAAGGGGAAGGGGCCATGAGAAGGTAGTAGGGCAATGAATGGTGGCCTGGAATCATCAGATTGTCACACTGAACAAGGCAGGAGGATCTGATTGGAGCCAGGATGCTTGAAATGTTTGAGGTGGTGTGGTGCTTGCTGACATCCGAGCAGAGTGGAGGATGAAGTGATGAGGAGACAGGAGTGTAGTGCTGCTGTAAGAGAGCAAATGGAGAGTAGAGGACTTGAAGCCAAAGCTTGTGGTGTGAGGATGGCCAGGTCTCCGGAGAGCTGGTGACAGTCTGAAGGGCACCACAAGAAGCAAGGTTAAAAGTGTTGCTGCTGTAGGCATTTAGCTTTAGTGGCATAGGAGAGGAACCACAGCAGCCTGAGAGCTCTTGATCAGTAATGATGGTGACAGCAAGTGCTGTTGGAGTTAGTAGGTTCAGTAAAAGGAAGACTGGCCACTTGCAGACATGGTACTGGGAGTGGCAGGATTTCTGGTTCTAGGGGTATCCTTGAAGCTTGGACTGAAACCCCAACTTCTGACTCCAGTCTTGTATGTGGTTGCTACTTGGTACTTCCTATCCACACCAGGCTGCATCCAGCTCTATTCATTACTCCTTCCACAAAGATGCAGCCCAAGGCCCCAGATAGGGGAGGTATGCCTGTGCCCTAGGAGACAGTTGGAGCTAAGGACTAAAGGTGACGAGAGTGCAATTTTAGATGCCTGTCTATCTCACTTAGTTTTCAGGACCAGTCAGGTACAGGATGTCCAGATGCTTATTAGGACCCAAGACTCCTGAGCCCCAGTACTCACCTTCTGTTGGGGATGGTGGGCTAAAGCCTGAAGATGGCTGAATGTTCCTTGTGTGCCTACAGATACCCGGGACTACATCTGTGAATTCTGCGCTCGCTCTTTCCGCACTAGCAGCAACCTTGTCATCCACAGACGAATCCACACAGGAGAGAAGCCCCTGCAGTGAGTGCCAGGGGCCAAGGAGGGAGCTGGTGTCTGGAAGCCAGGAAGTGGGCAGCAGAACCTCCAGGGAGGTGAAGGTGGACCAAGGCTTCTTCCTGTCTCTGGCTGCAGGTGTGAGATATGTGGGTTCACTTGCCGTCAGAAGGCTTCTCTAAACTGGCACCGACGCAAGCATGCAGAGACGGCAGCTGCCCTGCGCTTTCCCTGTGAATTTTGTGGCAAACGCTTTGAGAAGCCAGACAGTGTGGCAGCTCACTGCAGCAAAAGCCACCCAACTCTGCTCTCTGCACATGAGTCACCTGGCTCTTTGGAGTCTAGTCCCAGCGTCTCTGCCACTGAACCCCTGCAATCTCCTGAGGGGGCTGGCCTCTTTTCCTCTTCTGACTCTAATCTTGCCCCCTCAACAGCCAGCTCTTCACAACCTGGCGAGCTGGACCCTAGGGATGCAGAGAGAAGTCAGGTGGTGGTCCCCAGGAACTAGGTATTAGGAGTGAAGTTAAGGGTATGGCACAACTGGGCTCCAGATACCTTGTTTTAGCCTTCCTCAAGGAAACAATAAATGGTATTTTATACAAGTGTGGGCAGAACATATGCTTTGGTGCTACAGGTTTAAGAATCTGGGAATCTTTTGAAAACAGGATGTTAGCTATGTCAGAATGTAGTATAAGATGACCCTGCTCACAAGCTCAACTTCTTTCTAGACCTTTCCTGTAGAGTGTAACATCTGCCTTGGTCTAGGGACAGGCTGGTCCAGCAGGCAGATGACCTCTTGTCTAGCATTTGCCTGTGGTGGGCCATTCAGTCTGGCCTTCTGGTATAGAACCAAGCCCTACAGCAAAACAGTTTGAACTAGTTTATAGTGGATGGGTTTTTGACAGGTAACTGGACTGTAGATCATAACTTGTCAAGGAGTTAATCCTTTGATACGTTCATAGCTGAAGGCCTATTAGGTAGTGAGGCCACAGTGCTGGGGAATGCCTTGAAGGGTAATGCTGTTCCTGTACACTTCCCACATTCCCTTGCCCTGGAGTGGGTGGCCTCCCATGCCTTTCGGCTTTGCTTCAGGCTCACAGAAGTGGAACCAGCTGACAACGGAATGACACTACCGAAACCACGAGCCAAAATAAATCTTTAAGTTGACTTTCTCAGGCATTTGTCACAGCAATGAAGAAACCACCACCAAAAGGGATGAGAGCTTAGAACTCATTTTGACAAAGGGGTTCTTAGTGTCACAAACCCAAACAAATAGCAATGTTACCAGCTATAAGCAGTCATTGACCAATTCCAGGCTTTACATCCTGCCCTTGCCCAGGACTCCAGGGAACTTGTTTCCTCATGCCTTGAAGCTTCATCTGGAAAGAACATTCTTTTGTTTCACATGGTGTCACTGGGCTTTATGGACTTACAGTCCTGGGCTGCATCCCAAGGCAAACATTTCTTACCTGGCTAGAGAAAATTGTCCTAAGAGGCATTTGTTGGAGGAGGGGAAGATTAGTTCTTTGTGTGTGCACGTGTGCCATGGATGGTACAAGTGTGGGTTCAAGGGATCAAATTCAGGTTGTCAGCTGGTGCCTTTACCTGCTGAACCATTTTGCTGGGCCCTAAGAGGCATCTTGTAAAAGAGCATATGGATGGCCAGGCTGATGAGTGCCTACTTGTGTGTTTTACCTCCTCACGGGAGTAACTTGCCACAGATCTTGGTCCTTTAGCGAAGGGAGCCATTCCACCTTCCATACTGCCTGTGTTTCACCTCTGCAACTACGTCTCAAGCAAGGGAAAGCAGTAGAGATTAACAGGCAGATAAGAAACAAGAGACCTAACTGACCAAATATGTTGCCTGAAGAGCCAAGAAAGAGCTGAGGCCCAACACCAACAAGGGAGAGCAGAGTGGCAGCAACAGAACACAAACACCTCGTCTGTCTTGCATAGGGCTGTGGTATTGGTTCCTTGACTCCTAGGACTTTGAGCTGGGGAATATAAGGATGGATGATGGAAGAGCTGTTAGGGATCTTGGTTTAGAGACAAGGCAACCTAGGTGAGTACCTAGCAACAATGCAGCAGCAGTAGGTCTGGCTTCCAAACCATCTGAGCTGCCCTTTTCCTCAGGGTTGAATGTGTGTTTACCCAGCCACCTTATGGGGCCCTCTTAGCAAGTTTCCTGAAACGGAGACACTAGGAGCCCGGATCTCTCCTGTTCCGTTGGCCCTGTGAGGGCAAGGGGAGGACCTACTGTCACCTCAGTGACTACAGCGGTGGTGGTAGTGGCTGCCATTGCAGCTGCTCTAGCACGTCTGTGGGACCGCTGGTGCTGTGACAGTGATCGGCCATGGCTAAAGAATTTGCCACACTCCGTGCACTCTGCTGTCCGCTCACCTAGGTGTGTTTTTCTGTGCAGTGCAAGCTTGGAAGCAACACTGAAGGACTTGCCACACTCTGGGCACTTGTGTGGTTTATGGCCGGCATGATTGCGCAAATGCACATTGAGGTTGGAGATGCAGGTGAATCGCTTGCCACACAGCTCACAGTGGTAAGGCTTTTCCCCAGTGTGTGTGCGCAGGTGTTTGGTGAGGTCTGAGCGGTCTGTGAAGCCCCGGCCGCACTCTGGGCATGGGAAAGGCCTCTCCCCCGTGTGGCTGCGCTGGTGCACCACAAGGTCATATCGCTGTCCAAAGCCCTTGCCACAAGTAGGGCACACGTGGGGCCTTTCACCCTGGTGGCTGCGCTGGTGGCGCAGCAGTGTGGAGCTCTCGCTAAAGCAGCGCCCGCAGTCGCCACATGCGTATGGCTTTTCTCCAGTGTGTGTTCGCTGGTGCCGCACCAGCGTGGCACTCTCCAAGAAGCCCTTGCCACACTCAGGGCACTTGTAGGGCTTCTCCCCTGAGTGCCTCTGGAGGTGTCGTGTGAGTGTGGAACTCTTGCTGAAGCTCTTACCACACACACCACACTGGTGGGCCTCAGCGCCAGGGTCGCTGAGGCTGAGGACGACGTGGATGCGGGAATGGTTCCGCAGCCCAGCACTGCTATGGAAGGCCCGTGGACACTGTGTACAGTGGTGCAGCGGGCTGGGGGAAGGAGCGGTGGCAGTGGTGGTCTCCGGGGGGTGCACCCGTGCCAGGTGAAAAGGAAGAGCACTCTGCCGAAAGGAGCGGGCACACAGTGGGCAGCGGTGGGGCTTCTCAGGTGGGTGCTGACGGACCCGATGCAGCAGTAGTGCAGGGATGTGAGGGAAGCGACGGCCACAGAGGCGGCAAGGGCAGGTATGGCTACGCCTTCGGTGTGTCCCCAAGTGTAGGTCCAGCAGGCTGTTGTGACTGAAGCTCTGGCCACACTCACTGCAGACGTAGAGGGTCTGGCCAGCATGGGTCCGCCTGTGTGCACGCAAGTCCGAGGCTCGAGCACAGCGTTCACCACACTCGAGACAGCGGAAACGTTTGTCACCACCATGGGCACGTTCGTGCCGCAGCAGCACTGCACTGTACCGAAAGCTTTTGCCACACTCACTGCAGGAATAAGGCCTTCCGCCAACTGCCGCCACACCAGGCGCTGTGAACATGATGTCCGCCTTTTCCAGTCAGTAATTTCTAGTTTTAAGGTCTGGAAAGTACCAGAGGGGGAAAGGCTGTAGCCTTGAAAACTGGTCTGCAGATTCCTGGGTTTCTTCTTTCAAGAGCAGATGTCCCTGCTGTTCCAATGGCAGGCAGCAGCTGGACTCATCATTGTGATCCCTGCAGGGAGGTCACCATGAGTTCAGCACTGGCTGCAACAACTCTGGCTGGGGACACAGAAAAAGCACCTTGAACTCTCTAGGCTTGTAACATATTAGCTAGTCTAGCTCTCCAGAGAAAAGTCATATGAGACCCAGAAATTCAGAGGGGTAGATCACACCTGTCCAGGAAACAAGCAGTTATAGATTCCAAGGAGTGTGTGGGGTTCCTTGCTAGAACTAGGAACACTCAACACTGTTGGAGAGAGGAAGTGTCCAACCTGTTTTCTGGTGTGATTTAAGCCCCTAGGGAGTTCATTGCCTGGCATTCCTCCTCGGTCCCTTCCTAATGCATCCCAGGTGGGGGGAGCCCCTATCTACCAGAAAATAGGTCTGGACAGTTGCTGATTCAATGGGTGACACAGCCACACTGACCTAAGGATCATACCTCATACTGGGTGTCCTGGGCTAGTGACAGATCCCAGGCCCTGAGGGAGTATAGTCACTTATAAAGTCAACCAGGTGAGAGGTCAGCCAGCCTGTTTTTATAGGCATGGGGCATCACACAACCTCTAGTTAAGTGTGCTCTTTGATCACTGAAGAAAAGCAAACAAAATGGTCAACAGTCATTTTCTTGTGGGAAATGGAAATCTATCCTGAACGCCCAGCAGTGCTGGCTTGACTAAAGAAACCCCTGACTGGGCCTCTACATCTGTATGTAAGTGGAGTCAAGCAGATGAAATGCTTGGCCAACAGCACACCTGGGAGAACTCAGTATCTGCAGGTCCTCCATGCTGGGTGGAAGTATCACCAGGGATGTTATTTTTGTTCTTGTGTCTTTTTTTCTGAAGGAAGGACATGTTTTTTTTCTTTTTTTTTTTTAATTTTTGAGGCATGGTCTATCTGTGTACTTCTGGCTGTCCTCAAACTTACAGAGCTAAACCTGCCTCTTCCTCCAGAGTGCTGGGATTTCAGGAATGCACCACAATGCCCAGAGCGTCTGCTTCCCCAGTGCTGGGATTAAAAGGGTGCATCACCATACCCAGCAGGAAGAAGGTATTTCTTAACATCAAAACAGGATGGAGACGGCTCAGCAGTTAAGAGTACTGGCTACCCTTCCAGTGGTTCTAGGTTCAATTCCCAGCACCCACATGGTGACTCACAACTATCTGTAGTGAGATCTGGTGCCTTCTCCTGGTATGCAGGCATATATGCAGGCAGAGCACTGTACACATAATAGATACATAAATCTTAAAAACCAAAACCAAAACCTGAGACTAGTGCCACAAGCGATCATTTGCTACTCATCTTACCTGTGATACCACTTCACTTTTTGTGTTTCCCCTGGTCTAGCCCAATCTGGACTAGTCTAAACCCCAGACACCTTATTCAAAGATGATTTTTAAACCCTGCAAAGCAGGGACACTTTTGCAGCCATAGAGCAGACTTCAGAGTAGCTAACTCTGAATCCTCTAGGGGTCTTGCTTCTATTTTTAACTTAATATTTATCTTATTTTTATTTATGCGTATGCATATCTATGTAAGGATATATGCATGAGAGTGCAGGTACCCACAGACTAGAAGAGGGTATCAGATCCTCTGGAACTGGAGTGACAGGTAGTTTTGAGACATTTGAAGTGAGTGCTGGAAACTGAACTTGGATCTCATGAAAGAGCAATATGTACTCTTAAATGCTGAGCCACCTCTCCAGCCTCTTTATTTTTGAGCCAGGGTCTCATTATGTTGCCTTGGCTGGCCTTGAACTCAGAGAGAACTGCCTGCCTCCACCTCCCACGTACTGGTTATTTAAAGGAGTATCTGCCTTCATGAAACTAAAATCCAGTGCCTGGTATCTCTCAGCCCATGCTTCTGGGAGCTCATCCTCTCCCAGGCCAGTGCTTCCTAGGGAACATGTCCAAGGAAAGAAACCTAAATGCACAACACATACATGCATACAGAAGGCAGAAAAAAAATCCATCTCTTCAATATAGCAGACACGAGTGTAGGTTGTAAGCTTGCTGCCTGGCCCTTTCACATCTCTTCCTTACCTCATCCCATTATATGAGCAAAGAGGTCTGTTCCTGGGGTAGAAACCTGCAAAAAAAAATTTATGTTTAGAACACTTAGAAATCACCTAAATATCACTGATCTGAGAGTCTTTTTTTTTTTTTATTCTGCTCACCTAGTCCCTCCATATCCTCTCCTCAACCCTGCTGTGCCCCCCACAAAAGAAAACAAAACAAATAAGCAAGTAAACAGAAGCAGAAACGAAACAGAAAAACCTCTTTGCTTTTCCTCTTTCCTGCCTCTCCAACACCTCTTCATCCATCCTGGTGGCATCGGGGGCTTCGGTGTGCCGTAGTATACCCCTTTGTCCCATCAGCTTTACTAGCAACGTTCTTGGAGATCCTGTGGGTTATCATTCCACAGGACCAGTCCTTTCACAAGCTCCAGCAGGTCCTAAATGGGGTAGATGCTAGGGGAGGCCAACCCAAGGCCCAGCTGTGGGCCTGGGTGGTAATTGAGCTGGTCAGTCTGGGTCACTGGGGCCACCTGTCTTGGATGAGGGGGTGGAGTCAACTCCCCTATATGCATGCCCTCAGAGTCAGTTCAGCCATGCCTGTGGTGAGGGGTGTGGGCCATCTCTCCCAAGTGCTCTCTTGTTCTAGTGTCCAGCGAGGGGCAAGGGTAACTTTCCCATGGCCATTGAAGGGTGGGGCTGGCTCAGCATGGCCCTCTGATTTCATCTCAAATGGTTCCTAAGCCCTCTTGAAGTGACACAGGCCACTGACATCAACACAGACCCCAGACCCAGACATGGCCCTTGGTGGCAGCTTGGGCCTGGACAACATCCTGGCTCTGGGTGGAAGGAATGGTCACTCAGGTGGCCGCCAGACACCACCAAGGCCTCAGGTTGTGGCCTCATCCCTGGGCCTCTATGTGACCTTTGGTGGCATTACAGGACCTGGACTTCAGCACAGACCACAGCCGAGGTAGGATCACAGATCCTGACACGGTCTTTGGCAGCAGCTGGGTATGGATGTCACCACTGCCCCAGAGGCAGTGTGGCCCTTGATCTCAGGTGTCTGTATGGCCTTTGATGGAGAGCATCGGACATCACCACAGACCCTGACATTGAGTAGCAGCACAGACCACTCAGTTCTGCATGCATCCTAGCTCTCAGACACCAACCTGGACTCAGGTGACTGATCTGACCCTGGGCATACTCATGGCGCTCTGTGGTAACAGGAGCAACATTCATCAATCTGGCCCCTACAGGGCCATAGACCCAGACATGGCCCTCAGCAGCAGCCTGGAACCAGATGACAC
Source organism: Peromyscus aztecus (assembly GCA_902168405.1). Classification (NCBI taxonomy): domain Eukaryota; kingdom Metazoa; phylum Chordata; class Mammalia; order Rodentia; family Cricetidae; genus Peromyscus; species Peromyscus aztecus. Next base: position 9,141 of record CABHPQ010121920.1, on the reverse strand, counting down.
TGTGGCCGTTGGGGGCAACACAGGCCACCTATATCTGTATGACCCCTGCTGTGATGTGGTCCCCAGACTCCAATCAGGCCCAAGTGGCAACCTGGGTCACAGACTTCAACAGACCCCAGCTGTTGCTGGGCCATGGACCCAGACATGGCTCCGGGAAGCAGCTAGGCCTGGTTGACATCCTAGTTCCAAGTGGTAGCCCCAGCCACTCAGATCAGTATGGCTCTGGCAGCTGCATGGCCCCTGTATACCATAGGTGGGAACATGGGCCATGGACATCCCCATAGACCTCGGCTGCGGTAGGACTATGGATCCAGACGTGGTCCTTGGCAGCAGCTGAAGTCTGGTTGTCACCATGACCCTAGGTGGTGGTAAAGGCCACCCAAATTGGCATGGTCCCAGTGTCAACGTGGCCTGTGGACCCAAACATTGCTCCGGGAGGTGGCCCAGCCCACTGGAATCAACATGGCATTCAATGGCAACAGGACCATGGACATCAACACTGACCCTGGCTTCTGTAGATTGGGGACTCAGACATGGCCCTTGGCAGCACCCCGGCCTGGACATCACCATGGCCCTGGGTGGTGAGAAGACTTGCCCCCTCAGATTACTCCTCAATGTCTTCACCATGGCCCCAGGTAGCAAGCAGGCCTCCAACATCTGCCCACTCTTCACCATCATCATTTCTTCCTTTCTGCATCTTTCCACAGTGTATGAACCATTCTGCTTCTCTATCTCTATCATTTCTCAACCACTTATTTCCTTATCATAATGAAGCCACCTGCCCAGCATTGCAAGGCAGGCCTTGAGGACCCTGGCTGGAGGTCCAAGACTGAGCGGAACTACATCAGGTGGGGGTGGCTGTCTTCCCGCCAGCCGAGGTGAGTCTTGAGGTGTTATATAACGAATATGTTTTGGTTTGGAAAAATGGTAAAAGGGTAATTACAAAGGATGAGCAACAAGTCCTAACTGTTGAATACTTTACTATTTTAGTATCCTTCAAGCATACCTTATTATAACTGTAAGTGAGGAGTATGAAAATTAATCACAATTTAGTACATTTATTAACAATCCACTGTACAAATCCAGTCGGAATGGAGAGTTTCCCTCTGAAAACTCTCATTCTGCCATACTAATACTTCTTGGGTAGGCTGAGAGACCCAAGTTAGGAGTCATAGATGATATCTATCTTGAAGTCAGAGTTAAGTACAACTTGTTTGACCAAGTAGGAATGAAGCTGAGGGTAACTGCTCAGAGCTGTGCTTTCTAAGAGCTGCATGTAGCTACAAGGCATTTGAAAGTGCTGTGATGCTCAAATGCACTTATTTTAAAGTTTTAGCATGAAAATGATATGTAAAATCTCATCAACAAGGTTTAGGGATGGAGATCTAACTAGGTTGTTATATCATATGCAAAAGGCCATGGGGTGCAATCCCTAGCATTTCATACACATGAAAAAAAATTTAACAACTGTCTACAACAATCTCCATAGGCCCCAAACTCCACAGGTGCCTGGGCTCCAAATGCTGCTGGAGTTAGCAGCCCACTACCAGCTGGCTCTGCCTTCAGGCAGCTCTGTGCTCTCACTCCCTGCCTGTCACATGTACTGCTTCCACATGTTCCCTTGTGTTCGCCTTTGAGATGGCTGTCTCCTTGACTCCTTTTCCCCATGACCCCCTCCTCAGGTGACTGCTGTCACACTAGGTCAGCTGCCTGGACACCAGCTCTGGCTTCTATTGTTGTTGCAATTACCAAGTACTCTCAGCTCACAACTATGTGCAAGCAGCTGCAGCTGCACTCAGCCAAGCTGTGGACTGCCTGTGTTCTCTGGCCAGGCATGCTACACAGCTTGAGCCAGCCTCACACTTCACTGTCATCGTCCGCAGAACTGGGGAGACACCTGGGAATTCTTAAAGGGTGGAAATGGTTATAAAAAAAAAAAAAAATTAAAAAGGAGAGAAGAGGTTTTTTACCCCCCAAGATAAAAATGGGAAACATTATGAAACATGGAGTTAGGTCTCTGTATAGTTCCACAATGAATGGTCTGAAAATTGAACAATTAAATGAAGGGATAATTAATTAACTTAGCTAGGATTGACATAATGTCAATTATCATTTTAGCAACTCTTATTTTATCTCCCAAAAGTTGTTTGATATCAGTGCCAAATACAAAAAATTGACTGATATGATAAAATCTCTATAAAGACAGACTAATGGAATTAAAAAAAATATTCACACACTGACAGGAGTTTAGAGCAGAAGTTATGACACCATGGCATTATGAAACCCAAGGGAAGCGGCCCAAGGTTATTAGAAAATAACCTTAATTTATCCAGTTACCATTCAAGAACTACCACCAAATGATAGGCATCCCCAAGGCTATTCAGAAGTTAACTGGGAACCCATAGAAATGTTAGATTGAAGAGATTTAAGGAAGCAATAGTTTCATATGGTATGCATTCACCTTTTGTGTAGCAGATGTTAAATTCATGGTCCACTTAGAACAGAATTATTCCATAAGACTGGAAAGATTTAGCTACAGCAATATTGGAATCTGGTCCTCAGTTATAGCGGACTACACAGTGGAGAGATGAAGCTAGGGCCATCAAACAGCAAGGTAGAGTTAAAGGTTATGAGATTTCCCAAGATCAAATCCTTAGGGAGGGCCGTTATGCTAATGTGGAAAGACAGGTTACATTTGAAGATCACACCTTATCCCTGTGCTGTACAGCAGCTTTGAATGGTTAGGACAAGATTGAACAAGCAGGAAAGAGAACTGAGCCATTTACTAAAATTATACAAGGCCCAAAAGAAGCCTTTACCAGTTTTTTTTTTTTAAAGATTGAGCTGTGGTGGCTCACGCCTTTAATCCCAGCACTCGGGAGGCAGAGGCAGGCGAATCTTTGTGAGTGCGAGGCCAGCCTGGTCTACAGAGCGAGATCCAGGAAAGGTGCAAAGCTACACAGAGAAACCCTGTCTCGAAAAACCAATAAAAATAAATAAATAAATAAATAAATAAATTAATAGAAAGAAAGAAAGAAAGAAAGAAAGAAAGAAAGAAAGAAAGAAAGAAAGAAAGAAAGGAAGAAAGAAAGATTGACTTCAGCTGTAAATAGAATGCCATCAGATCCAGAAGTTAGAAGAATATTAATTGAATTGTTCTTTGGCTTTTGAAAATGCTACTTCAGAATGTAAAAGGGTGATCAGGCCTTTAAAGGTAAGATCAGCATCCACAGATGAATGGATTAGAAATACAGCTGATATTGGATCTCACGCTTATGATGATACTTGGATAAGAGAGGCAAGGTGTTCCCAGGAACAATGTTTTTTTTTCTATAGAGATTCTAAACAGAAGGCCCTAGCCTTCTAGAATATGTAGAAGGTGTGGCAAAGGCTGACATTGGATCAATAAATGCAGATCAACAAGGGACAGGCAAGGTAACCCGTTGGCATTAGGGGCCTCTTGAAGTCCCCTGTATCAAATGTGGTTCAGTCATTCCCTGTCAGCATTGGGGAAACTTCCAGACAGCAACTAGAAGACTTAATGCCTGTTATGAAAAACTATACTGCTCTGAATGACAGAACATCTTTAGAAGATAAAACAAAATTTTCAGGAGAAACCATAAAGTAAATATTTTGGCAAACTTCTATAAATGATCAAAGACCAATGTAAAAATATGAATAAATGGCACTGTAATTGAGGGTTTGGTAGAAACAGGGGCAAATGTAACAACAATTGCACCAAGATCTTGGCATCCAAATCGGCCACTTCAGGAAGTAAATGTTCATTCAGCTTTCAGGGACTGGAACTTTTATCTTAAGTAAAACAAAGCACAAGATGGGTTGAATGTATATGGCTGGAAAGACAGGAAAATTAAAGCCATATGTGGCTAACACAGCAATGAATTTATGGGACATGATTGTTACAGCAATGGAATACCCAGATTAACATTGCTCCAGTCTCAGAAACAAACCATAAACTAACATGCTTCTGAGGAAAATATTAAAAGGTATTATAGTCACCGACCATTCAGATTGTACATAAACAGGGCACAACAGCTGCTGATCTTTCAGAGGTACCAAAAGCCCCACCTTTAAAATTGTTAACTGACAAACCTGTCTTGGTGGAACAATGGCCTTTGACATCAGAAAAATTACAGGCCTTAGAACAGCTGGTATAGGAACAGCTAAATGATCAACACATTGAAGAATCCACTGGTCCTTATAATTCTCCTGTATTTGTCATTAAAAAGAAATTTGGAAAATGGAGAATGGTAACAGATCCAAGAGTTATAAATAAGGTGATTCAGCCAAGGGGCTCTTTACAGTCTGGAATTTCCCTGCTTTTTCTATTTCCTAAAGGACGGCCTATTATAGTTAACAATTTAAAAGATTGCTTTTTTGGGGTTGAAGACATGGCTCAGTGGTTAAGAGCACAGGCTGCTCTTCCAGAGGTCCTGAGTTCAATTCCCTGCGCCCACATGGTGACTCACAACCATCTGTAATGAGACCTGGTACCCTCTTCTGGCCTGCAGGCATACATACATATGTATGTATATAGTATATATACTATATACATAACAAATAAATCTTTAAAAAAAAAAGACTGCTTTTTTTACTATACCTTTGCAAGAACAGGATAGAGAAAAATTTGCCTTCACAGTACCTACTTACAATAATTCCCATCCTGCTAAAAGATATCTGTAGAAAATTCTTCCACAAGGAATGTTAAATAGTCCTACCTTGTGTCAATATTTTGTACAATAGCCACTAGAAATGGCTGTTTCTTCAATCTATAATTTACCATTATATGGGTGATATCTTACTAGCTGATTCAGATGCAGATACCTTAGATAAAATGAAGAAGTGAAGACAATTTTGCCTTGTTGCTCCTGAAACAAATTGCTCCTGAAAAAGTACAAAGAGATTCTATTAGTTACCTAGGATATAAGTTTATATATATATATAAAAAAAAAACTCAACCACAGAAAGCACAAATCAGGAGAAATCAATTACGAGCTCTTAACGATTTTCAAAAATTGCTGGGAGATATTAACTGGCCATGGCCCACAATTGGATTCACAACTCAAGAACTAAGTAATTTATTCCAAACCTTACAAGGTAATAACGACTTAAATAGTCTAAGAAGATTATCAACTGAGGCTGAGAGAGAACTGGCTTTGGTAGCAAAGTGGATCATCTGGATCCACTGCTTGACTGTATTCTGGTTATTTTACCTTCTATGCATTCCCCTCCTGGAATTCAAATGCAGAGAGAAGATAATATCTTAGAGTGGATATTTTTTACCACACAAACAGAGTAAAAAATTAAAGACCTATGTAGAAAAGGTTTCTGAGTTGATTCTGAAACGAAAACTAAGATTTCATCAATTAGCAGGAATTTTACTAATGCTGAAATTTCCTCATTACAGACAGAAACTGAACACTGGCAAAGAGCTTGCAGTAATTTTTTTGAGAAGAAATTAACAACAACTATCCCCAAAGCAAGAGACTTCAGTTTACAAAGAGAACTGCCAGTGGCCATAAGGAGCAGCAGGTGCTAACTGAAGTTCAAGGTGTCAGCCCACTAGAAGGCTGTGGTGATATTTTGTGAATGCTCTAACAAATAAAACTTGCCTGAAGATCAGAGGTCAAGGCCAGCCACTAGCTAGCCATAGAGGCCAGGCAATGTTGGCACACATCTTTAATCCTAGCACTTGGGAGGCACACACACCTTTAATCCTAGCACTAGGGAGGTTGAGACAGGAAGTGATATGGGCAGGTGGAGAAAGTAAATTTCTAGTCCTTGAAAGTTATTATTACAAACTATTTAGGATAATAAAGAAATGCAGTTCAGTAGTTAGTCACTTATTAAAATCAAACTTGTAGTCATGTTAGGTATGTTTTCAAAGTCAAACAGAGACATATTTTAGGTAGACAGGTGGTCTTCAAACATCTCAGAGACCTACAGAATATGGCATTTAAGATGTTTTAATAACATAAGTTTTTTTTGTTTTTTTTTTTAATGATAATGAGACATGTCTGCTCCTGGCAGCACTAACCTACTTCAGAGAAGATGATGGACATCAAAGAAACTCCATATGGAGTTTACTTTCTTTGTGGCAAAAGTTAGCCACTGGGCAAGAAATTGTTTTTGCTTTGACTTGACTGCTGATAGTATGGTGTCCAAACTGGACAAGCAGGACACAAAAGAAAGTGACTGCTGAACTCTGCCAAGACAAGGTGAGACAGTCCTTCAAAATTCCTTCTTCACAGAAAAGTCTGTCATATATTCTAGGCCTATAGGCTGAAGATGGATACCCCAAAGTTATAGTTATGTGCCTTGGGTGACTGTCCAGACAGCCAGCTGTTTCTGTCATTTCTTAGACTTGGAAGATGTTTGCTCTGCACTTTCTCTTTATTCAGGTAATATTATATCCTTCTCAGGTCCCTGATGGAGTTATAGTTATAGTTTTCCTTGTTACCAAATTCAGTAAAGAAACTCACAAAAGAGGTGTAGAGTGTATAAAGTTGAGACATAAAAAGATAGTTTTGGCTTGGTAATATAAGTTAGGATAGAAAGCAAATTAGGTACAACACTTTGGACTCACCAAAATAGGATAATGGAGCATTTTCTCTGAATTTGTCATATTCAAATGGACTGGACATTTTTAATGTAATTCTTACCTGTATATATTTGTATAAAGTTATTGTACTTACTATATATAGTTCTACTATGTTAGTTTAGTTTTTTTTTTTAGATAAAAAGGGAGAAAAATTCTGTGATATTCTAATAGTGTTCTGACAAATAAAAGTTGCTTGGAGTCTGAGGGCAGAGCTAGCCACTAAATGACCAAAATTAGCCACAGTAGTAGTAGTAGTAGTAGTAGTAGTAGTAGTAGCAGTAGTAGTAGTAAGGCAGGGCAGAGAGGGATCTCAGCCATTTTGGAGGAAGGAACAGAGCAGGTAGGAGAGGCCTGGTGGCTTGTCTGACCCTTCAGGTTCTTACCCTGATATCTGACTCCTGAATTTTTATTGATAAAGAATAATTAGGATAGCAAGATTCAGCTACATTAATCTTAGGGCCCTGGCCCAGGAAATGGAACTCAACGCCGGGACAGCAACTAGGACTAGTAATATGGACTGTGGCTCTTTACAGGGAAAGTGACTCTTGTGTTGGATTCTTCCTACCCCTAGGAAGCTGAGAGACACTGTTGTCCTGGAGGTTCTGTGACCTTGACCCCAAAATCCATTCCTTACTGGACGATATGTGAGTAGAAAGGCTTATGGCCAGTGTGACGTATTCAAGGAGCTGGCAAAAACAGGAGTGACAAAAGCTTCTACCTCAAGAACCAAGTCTGACCATGATCCAAATACAAACCCTAAGTTTTGCTTTTATGAAGATTGTGAATCTGGGAAGGTTAGAGATTAGTATGTAGGTAGGGAAAAAAACATAGACAGCCAGAGCTTATCCTCTGTTTCTCTAACAAATGGGCAAAACTGAAGGCTAGAAATCTCAGAACAGGGAGAACACGAGAGAAGAGACTATTAGCAGTCTATTAATACCTTCTCTGGGACTAACAATGAATTGGACATAAATAACATACTCTAGGGGGTAAAAAATGTGTAATCATTTGTCAATTAACAATGGGATGAGTCCAGAATATGTGGTCTTGTTACTGTGAATATCACACAATTTACTTACACAAATCCAATTATGACATTAAAAGGTGATTGAATCTTAAGGGATCACCAATATACAAACAGACTAAAATGTGTTTTGTGGCAAGTGGCTGTATTAGTTTAGTATCCAGCTCTTCCAAATCTGTTCTCTATGGTCCCGCCACCATATATATTATATATACTTTGCCTTGGATAACTGAGTTGGGATTGAAACCTGTGAAGTTCCCTGGAAACGCCACACATATGCAAAGTGTGTAGAACCTGCACTAATATGAAGACTTGGAATGCAGCAGATGGAGAGCCCAAATCATCTTGTGTCATCTTTAGTCTTGTAATAGCCATTTGTCACCCACCTCTGCATCTGACCTAAGTTCTTTTAGAATTTATCAATTTAGGAGACTATTACCTTCTACCAACTTAGAAGCTAAGTATGTCACCAGATAGTATCTAAAACCTATAGCATGGGTAAGATGGCTCAGTGATTTTAAGAGAGCCTGCTCTTCTTACAAAAGACCAAACTTTGGTTGGCTCTGAGCACCCACACAGGGTAGCTCACACACCTTTAACTGTAGCTCCAGGGGACCTGATGCTTTCTTCTGACCTCCAGGGGAGAGTTCATGCATGTACATACCCAAACACATAAATAAAAATAAATCTTACCCAAAACGAGTCTTCCCATCCCCTTTGCTTACAGGTTTTTCTCATCTGCTACCTTTATGTTAGGTCATACTGTTTTTGGAGACAAGATCTTATGTAGCAGAAAGCTGTCCTCAACTTGTTACCTGGATCATGGTGGCTAATAACATGATACAGGAACTTGTTTCTTACGTTTTTTGTTTGTTTGTTCTTAAACAAAAAAACCAACTGTTACTCTGAGGCTGAAAGACTGGTAGGGGTGATAATTTATCTTGGTTCCCTCCTCCCCCTTGAAATTCACTCTGTAAACTAGGCTGACTTCTGACTCAGAGATCCAGAGTACTGGGATTAAAGGCATGCACCACCATTGCCCCGACATCTTCAATCACCCTTAATAGTCATTTATCTCTCACCTCTGTATCTAACAGCCTTTGAAAGACATTAACTATACCATTAACTTCCACTAACCTGAAAGCTAAGACTATAATCACACAGCATCTAAAACTTACAGCGGGTATCTCCCCAATTCTGCTGTAGCCTGCCTACATCTCACGTTACCTTTGGGGAGTTTCGTTTTATGTTGACAAACCTGCTTAGAGGGAGCAGAAAGGCAAGCATCCAAATTCTGCTTCTTCCATGACTAATTATGCGACCTTGAGGACAGGACTTAGGTTACCTGTACCTACAGCCTGGGATAACTCAATACAGGAAACCATGATAGTTTTCTACGAAAAGAGAAAGGTCAAAGCAGTCATTAACCTGAGAACTCAAGTCGTGAAGCACTCGCGACTTACTCTTCAGGGCCGTCCTTATTTACGCCGACCCT
>CABHPQ010121913.1:1347-12252 GCA_902168405.1 Peromyscus aztecus | reverse complement strand
TCTAAGGGATGCCATATCAAAAATAATGTGTTAGAAATGACACCTCCCTAGGGCATTGCATAACAATATGCTGAAAAGTTCACAGTATTCATTGCAGCAATTACCATGATGATTGTGCCTTTAAATGTGTCTCCACTTGTAAATCTTTTGGCAATTAGCTTTAATATTGCCAGCATATTTTCACCTATTAACCATCTCCAGAATTTTTTCTATGTGCATAAAATCCACACATCTTACAGTGAATAAAATCAAAGCATTAAAATGCAAACATTCATAACAAAAACAATCCAAAAGAGATGGAAATTGTCAAAATAAGAAAACTTCCACTTTAATTTTATTTTATACTTATCTAGTGTACCTTACCTTGTTATTCTGTGATATCAATAAAAGTTTCATCCAAAGGTACCTCAATTATTAATACTAGACAAAGAAAAATATCACTTGGTCACATTCTTCAGTAGCTTGAGTATAGTTTTCAACATTTCAGTCCTTGTCTAACAACAGTACAAATTGTAAGCTTTGATTTTAGCTTAGAAATGGCATGAAGGGAAGTCTGGTCAATGATTGGAGTTAAGGTCAAATGGATCATGCTCTGAGCATCAAGTTAACCCTTGACTTGGTCTTTCTTTGCATTAATATCAGCTCCCTTCAGCTAAGAATAAGAGAGATTTTGCCACTTAAACTGGGACTGAGTAAAATAATGATTCACAGATACCCAGAGGAACCATTAGGAATGAGCCAGCCTACCGCTTCTTCTGGATTAAGAAGATGCCCTAGCAGTCGGTCCTGTTAGCACAGGCCAGTAATCTCCTGTGAGCAACAATGCTCTGTTCTGCAGTCAGTCCAGAAGCAAAGGAAATTGCTTTAAATGATCATATTTTAGCTGAAGAAAGGAAAAAAGGTATTCTTAACAGTAGCTTGAAAGTAGCTGTTGATTTAACAAAAGCTCTAAAGTTGTGAAACAAGCACAGTTAAACAGGTGACTGAGCATAAATTAAAAACAAAAATTACGTAAGAAAATTGGAACACAGGAAGGTGAAACCCTAAACGTTTCCAGAGAAATCTGCTTGGCCATTCTGAGCGATTATTTCACAATGGCCTCCTGCTGGTGGGCAGCCCCCAAGGTATTGATTTTGAAGAGCTGGTCTCTTTCAATTCAGAATTTATCTTTAAGGAACAGATTAGAATAATGAATGGATAAGGGACAGACAGCTCAGTGGATAGCAGACAATCTGGGCTTTCTCCATCCTTTGAAAAAGCAGGCTGCAGATTGAATTAGGAAGCTGTCTCATCTCTTCCTGCAAAGTGATGCTTCTTAGGTGGGAGTGAATCTCTTTGGGGAAACTACAGAAGGGCAAAGTGTCTGTTTTGATGCCAAGATAAGTTTATTGACACTACTACAATCCAAGTAAAGGGCATATTTGCTATGGATGACAAGGGATGACAAATCAGAGAATAAGCCCATTAAAAATGAAGCTGCCAGTTATGATCTAACACACTAAGACTGCTTGGGAACAATATTTTCTTTGCAAAAGGTATAGGATTCTCCATGACTGCTTGTGACATCATTTTTCCTCCAGGCTGGGAAGCCAGTGAACTTCTTAGTGGTGTAAAGCTCAAGTGTGTGAGGCATCACTGCTCACATCTGACCCTAAGACTGAAACCATCATTGTCAACGTTTCTGATGATAAGTACCAGCTGAAGCAATGGTGTCAATTGTTAGAGTCCTAGAGAAGTCCACAAAAGACCACCATCCATGTACGCAATCAACAAGAGTGTTTATTATCTTGAGAATAGAGGTACCTGCATGCTGGGGCCTCACATCTAACTCAAAGGCAAAATGTCATCCCTGAGAGAGGCTTGCAGGCTCTTTTATACATAGCTAAGCAGAGTTTCAGGGACAGTTAGGTCTTCTCAGATATGATTGGTTTACACGAGTGCCAATCATATAAGTAATTCTAATTGGCTAGGGCTAGCAGGGGCTGATTAAGGCTACAGTTTTCCAATTTTGGGGGTAGCCCGGACAATTCCCAGGCTCCAACCTTATTTGGTTATTACCATGAGCTGACTATGGGGGCTGGCTCAGGCCTGGTACCTGCTTTTCCCCTAGTCCTTGTTGTCGGGAGCATTGGAGACTGGTTATTCTTTGTTTGTGGCTTCTTCAGAAACTGCTTGTTCAGTTTCAAGAGGCAGGAACTGAGACCTAGATCTTAACTGAGTTTTTAGGAGCCTGTCATGGTATTTGCCTGGCCTTTTCATTAATAAGCTTGCAAGGAGCTAGAACTCAAGGTGTTCCTGGCTATCTAATATGAAAGAAATGATGTTTTATGAACTCAAGATCTCATTCGCCTCTGTTACTAAAGCATACATGCAAAGGGGTAGATTGCTTACCGTTGTGAAGATGTTTGTTTCTCTGTACAAAGGGAGCAAAGTAACCAACAAGAGTCATGCATGAAAAGTTTTAAATAAGAATTTTCCCAAATAAGGGATATAGATCACCTAATTCTCATTTTACTTTTATAGTACCTATAAAAGTATGCCTCACAGTTTCATACTTTTCTAGTGGTAAGCCTATTCAGTAGGCAGGTTTTGACAACTTAGGGGAATAATTTGTGTGGTTAAGTTATGCACATATATACAAAATTTGAAGCCAGGATCTGGTTCATATAGAATAATACTGGCATTGTTAGGTAGTTAGTCAGGGATAAGTGGCCTTGGAGGCCATTCAGATGGGCCCCTCCCTCAAGGTTGGCTTAGGACCCCACCTCCAATTTCTCTGGTAACCTAGAAAGGGAGACATCACAGCTGCTCTTCCTGAAGAACACTGCAGAGAAAGGTGGATCCATCAGGGTTTTGTTTGAACGAATTAAGGGGAAGTCATTTCATCCTGGTCTAAAGAATGGAATCTGAGTTCTATGCCTCTGGCCCCGAGTGGAGACAAAATATTCTGATCAGCTCCTAAGGTTAAAACAGTATGGATTATGGTATCCTCCCTTTAGAGTTAAGGTAAGTATCACCTCACAGGAAAGCAGATTGGTTCCAGAGATATGCTAAGGAGATGGGAGGAATCTCCTTAATGAGATAATGTAGCTAAATGTTTTCCTGTGTCCCACCCGGTCTGCAGCCACTCAGAACCAAGCAAACACACACAGGCTTATATTAATTAAAACTGCTCAGCCATTATCTCAGGCCTACCACTGACTAGCTCTTAACATTTAAACTCAGCCCATATTTGTTAATCTATGTGTGCCATTACATGCTGCTTCCTGGACGGCAGGCTGGCATCTCTCTACTCAACCTTCTTCTTCCCAACATTCTCCTTGTTTGCTTATCCCTCTTATACTTCCTGCCTGGCTATTGGCCAATCAGCATTTTACTAAACCAGTGTACAAAAATATCCCACATCAAGATAATGTACTTACTCTTCCCAGGAGCCCCCCGCCCCATCCCACCCCTTGCTGTTACTTAGAAAGCTCATTCTGTAGCTGTGAAAAGACAGCCTGCTTCTCTGAGAAATAACTCATATAGTTTTTCCTTTTCCTCCTTCCTGTTTGTTTTTTGTTATTTTGTTTTTGTTTTGATTTTTTGTTGTTTTTTGTTTTGTGGACACTGGCTAAAGCATGCTTTCTTTGTACTCTGGGCATTCACTCTTTCTCTCAAGCCCTCCCTTCTGCATGCATCTGTTTGCAGAACTCCAATCCTTGTCATGTCTGTCTGTGCCCTTGGCACCTAACCCAAAAGGCTAGCACCGCTACTCCATCTCTTTTTTTCCAAGTTCCTCCAAGCAACTTGTTTTTGATGTTTTTAAAAATCAAATAAAATGGTCATTTCCTTCTGAGTCACATACTAAATTCTTTTGTTAAGGACACTAAGAATCCAAAAGAGAACCCCGATTTCCCAGTACTAGGACATTTAACCTTCTGTAATAGAAAAATATTAGAATGTGTATGCATACACACACACACACACTACACACACCACACACAAATTCACAAACATATACACATAGACATACCACACACACAGAACTCACCACATACATACACATACCACACATACACCACAATACACATACACACATGCCACACACTTATACATAAATACACATACACATGTAAGCACACATCCATACATATATACACACATGCACATACACACAAGGTCATTCACAGGTCAAGCTGTATTTAGAGACCCAGTCCCCCTGCTGGAATCCTTGCCTGGTTATAGAAGATGGCCAGTTTGGGGTCCAAACACACCATTAGTAGGAAACTTCACTGGGGTCACTCTCCTGGATTACAGAGTTTCCAAGGTGGCACACATGAATCTCCCTGGGAGGGGAAAAGAGAATATTCTAGAAATTTTAAGAAATAATTTAAAGCCTACCTAAGATACAGACTGGGGGAGCTGAAGAGATGTCACAGTGGTTGAGAGCATGTGCTGCCTCTCTCAGAGTATCCAAATTTGATTCTCAGCACTCATATGGTAACTCACAACCATCTCTAACTTCAGATCCGAGGGATCTGGCTTCTTCTTCTAACCTTTACAGACACCGAGCAGGCATGAGGTGCACATACATCCCTGCATACAAAACACTCATGCATATAAAATGAAATGAACAAAATATTAATGAAATAAAAAAATTCCTTATTGTCAAAAAGAAAGAAAAAATGATGTAGGCTGTCAGAGTGGTCTCTGAGCATTGTCCCTTATTCTGTGAGAATGTTTCGTTCTGCAAGTCTCTCCGGCCATAGTTCACTGCCACTCATGGAAGTGTTTTCCTCCACAATGGTCTCTTTGGCCACTGATGATCCACATAGTATAGGGTTGCTCCACTTTGCTTTTTACTTCGTGATAACCATCATTTTCATTATTTTATTTATTTATTATTTATTTATTTTTGGTTTTTCGAGACAGGGTTTCTCTGTGTAGCTTGGAGCCTGTTCTGGAACTCACTTTGTAGACCAGGCTGGCCTCAAACTCATAGAGATTCACCGGGCTTTGCTTCCCAAGTGCTGGATTTAACGGCATGCACCACCACTGCCCGGCTTCATTTTTCATTTTGTTTTTTGGTTTCTTTTCTTCCTTTTTTCTCTTTCCTTCATTACTTTGAAGACAGGTTTTATGAAAGGTAAATATAATTTGTTTTCATTTGAGTTTGGAATAATTTAAAATTATTTTACCTAGTTAAATAAATAGGTAGTGCTTTTTATTTTATTTTGGGTAGAATATTTGTTTTAAATATTTTAATTTCACTTTATGTCAGAATGTCTATAATCTTTTTTTTTTTTTTACCAGATCCTCTACCCCATTTTCTCCCTTCCAAGTGCTCTCCTGTCCACCTTCCACTACTCTCTTCCAATTTCATGTGCTTTTTTTTTTAAGCCACTGAGTCACCCTACTGCTGCCTGTACGTGCATATGTATAGGGCCACCTAGAGTATGGGTAGCCCATCAGAGGCCACATTGGTGAAGAAAATTGACTCTTTTTTTCACGAGCCATCAATTGCAAATAGCTCCTCAGCTAGGGGTGTGACCTCATGTGACCCTCCCCCTTCATGATGAGGTTTTGTTTGGCCTGATTTTGTGAAGGTTTTGTGCATGCATTCACTGAGTGATCATGTGCTTGACTACATTGTCATATCCAGACAACACCATTTCATTGTATTCTGACACTTCTTTTCCTTATACCCTTTCTGCTCCTTCTTTGTGATGATCCCAGGGTCCTGGGAAGAGGTCTCACATAGATGTGCCATTTATGGCTGCCCACTCTATAGTCTCATTCTCTGCATGTTGAGCAGTCGCTGGTCACTGGCTGCTCCCGAGACTGAAAGGAAGCTTCTCTGACGATGGTAGTAAAATGAAATCTATTTTGTACACTGTGCTTTTTGTAGCTATCTGAACTTTTTGGGTGGAGAGCACAGGAACTGTGATCCTGAGGAAATATATAACAGAGAAATCCAAGTAATATGTAGACTGAACAAAAAAAAAATAGATATATAGAGGAAAAGAGTGTAATATTGTTTATTGAGGGCCTGGAGCTTCATTCATTCTTTTGTGTGCAGGTTTGTATGATTTTGTGGGTGTG
This sequence comes from Peromyscus aztecus, assembly GCA_902168405.1. Lineage (NCBI taxonomy): Eukaryota > Metazoa > Chordata > Mammalia > Rodentia > Cricetidae > Peromyscus > Peromyscus aztecus. The sequence continues at coordinate 6,168 of CABHPQ010121913.1, read as the reverse complement.
TAGGTCAGAGGAAAACCTTTGATTTTCTTCCCCCGGTATCCCACACCATTTTTTGTTTTAGTGATAGAATTTCTCATTGGCATAAAACTGACCAAGAAGGCTAGGCTGGCTGGCCTGCCTGTTTCTACCTCCCAAGAACTGGGGCTATAGAACATGCCACCATGCCTAGCTTTTCACAGCTGGCCTGCCTGTTTTTATCTCCCCAGAACTGAGACTATGACACATGCCTCCATGCCTCACTTTTCACAGCTGCCTCTGAGGATTAGACTCCTGATCTCATACCTTAGGCTACGAAGCTATCTCCCTAACGCTCATTCATTCTTAAAAAGAAATGCTTCATAGTTAATGTGCAGACTCATTTTTTTCTTCCATTTATGTGTCTAGGAGATGTCAGTCTCATACTTTATCTGTGGAAGGAGTAGAGTAAGCTGTGGTTTCTTAGGTGTACCACTATAATGCCTTTAACAACACAGATTTCCTACATCTTATTAACTTGCATCCTGGAGACGTAAATAGACATTTTAGAAAGGCTCAAAAAGAGAAATAAGAGAAAGATTCAGGTAAAAAGTTCAAATAAGTCACAATGATGGGTCGGGTGAAATATGGTGGGGTTGGGAGAGGTGTACGCAGAGAGCACACAATAGGGGACTCAATTGCACCTTCTGTTTACATAGGGTAAGTTATATTTGAGCTATTTTGAAGAGTCTACTTAACTTTTATTCCTTTTTCATGATTGATTTCACGACACATAATGAGACCATGTACTGTGCTCCTCTAATTAACAGTGTGTTGCGAAGTGAAATAAAACTTTGCTCATTTTTTTTTTCCATTAGCAAAAAGGTCAATAATGTAAAACAGAATCTGGCCAGTAGTTGCTGATGTGGCTTATCACAAATACACATAAATTCATGAATTAAGTATAACAAAAAGATAAAATGCAATGCACCATTAAAAGTGAAGACTTATATGAAACCAACTATAACATTTTGAGACTTTCCATCAGTTTTAAGTTTGACAAACAGGGCTTTTGTGTCTTAAAGTTCTAGTTGTAGAAATGGTGAAAAGAAGAAACAAATCAATAGATGAGAGCAGAACACCCAGTTTGGTAAAATGTCCATGTTCCTCACATTCTTTTGAATGAATCCCATTTCTTTCTCTGTTTTCATTTTTTTTTTTTGATTATCTGCTGCTACTGCCAAGAGTTGACTTTTAAAAAATTCTGTATGAATGCAATCAGGTAAGATGTAACCTTTCATGCCTGCTGCTTTGTTTACCAACTTTCTGTTGTTTATTCATGGTGTTTCACATGTTCATTTTATTTTTCTGCACTGCTCTATGTGCAGATGTATGGTTCAATTTCTCAATCACTTCCTACTGAATATTTGGATTGATTGCAAGCATCAGTTTCTGTGGCTCAGGCTACTATGCATTTTGTATATCTCTTAAGATGGTCACAATTTTATGCTTCAATTTTTATTTTTGTTAAATAATAGACTTGACATTATTATATAATTTAATAAATGTACTTCCCATTTTGTCAATCAAAGTGAAAAATACTGAGTTGCTTTTAGGAATAACTAGATGATTGTGGTTTTTTTTTTTTTCAAATAATGTGTTTTCTAAATGCTTTACATGTCAGTCTATGCAGAATTTTTTAGCATTTGAATTTTCATCTTTTTGACAAATATGAAGTAATATACATCCTTATTTTTCATGTGTATTATTCCTTCCTATATTGTTACTGAAGATTAATGCTTTCCTTGTGTTTACATAATATTTGCATAACTTCTTCTGAAGACTTTTCAGATCTTTTACTTTAGTATCGTTGTTTTAGACAGGGTGTGACTATGTAACCCTGGCTGTCCTGGGCTAGCTATGTAGACCAGGCTTGCCAAAGCTCTGTAACCTCAGAGATCTGCCTTCCTCTGCCTCCTGAGTGCTGGGATTAAAGTTGTACATGAACACATATGGCTCTTTTTTTTTTCTGTTTCTGAAATGGTTTACTTGCCAAATTATGGCATTACAAACATACCATTAATTATTTTATTTTAAAATGGTTGTATTTTATTTTTGAGGATTTCATACATGTGTATAATGGAGTTTGATGACATTTAACCCTATTACACGATCTTATCCTCTTTCTATTCTGCCTAAAACCTTTCCCCAACAATCCTTTTCTTACTTTCATGTCTTTTTAAATAACCCACTGAGTTTCATAGTATATTTTAATCACATGTTCATAATATATACAATATAAAATGTGATATATATGATATATAGTATGTGGCATATGATATACAATGTAATATATAGTCATTTTTTCAGTGTCATTAAAATATTGCTATAATTTTTCAATTTGTAATTTTAACTTTTAAGACTCATTCTTTTGTCTAACACTTATAAATCTTTATTAACATCAATATTTTAAAGACTTTCAAGAATTAAGCACATTTAATGGTTACAATAATGTCTGAGCTATACTTAATTACCTTTTGTGGTGTGCAGTGTGGAAAGACAAAGGCTCATTTATTGCAAAGGGAATATTTGGCTGCCGGACTAGCCAAAGTGTTTAAATAAAGGAAAAAGAAAAAACAAATTGAAATTTAACATTATTAATAATCTGTAAAAGCAAAAAATGTTAACAAATTTACCCACTTTACTTTTAGTCTGGAAGATGTTTTCCCTAGATAAGAGCTTTTGTGCTAGACCTTTCTTTTGTTAACCTGTGTAGAAACTGTTCTATTGTCTTTTTGTTTCTGTGGATTTAGCTTCACAGTTGGGGCAGGCTGGGTTGTCCTTCAGTGTTGTTCGAGTTTATTCATCTATGCTGGATTGTGGATTAGTAATTCATCTGTTCATGTTAGTGAAGAATACTGATGATGGAAACATAGTTATATCCACTAAGCAGTTGGAAACATTTTCCCTTGCATTTTGCAATTATGAAACAAACTTGCTATAAACACTGCTGGACAAATATTTTTGTTGAGATACATTTTCATTTCTGTTGGGCAAAACCCAGTAACTCCTGTGTGTGTGTGTGTGTGTGTGTGTGTGTGTGTGTGTGTGTGTCTGCGTGTCTGTGTGTGTGTCTGTGTGTCTGTGTGTGTGTGTGTGCAGTTACACACTGACTTTATTTTTATTTATTTTTTAGGTATGTTTATTGTATGTGTGTGTGTGAATGTTTTGCCTTATGTATGTATGTATGAATGTGCACTATGTGCATGCCTGGTATACGCAGAGTCTAATATCCTAGAACTGCAGTCACATAGTTGTGCACCAATGTGTGGATGCTGGCAGCAAAGCTGTGTCCTTTGTAAGAGTACAGCTCTCATAACCACTGAGTCACCTCTCCAGCCCCATAGTGAATTTATCTAAAAATACTAAGATTTTATGCCATTTTAATTTCTGATGACAATTAGACTTCAAATAGTTATGGGTTATCACTGACACTTTTTAACATAAGACTTTTCAAAAAAAATAATTAATTACTTCTTTGAAAGTTACATGCAGTGAACATTCACTACCCTACTCCTTCCAGATCCACCCTCTCCACCAGTACACCCAGCTTTGTTTTGTCCTGCATTTTTATTTTATATCTCATTGTTTCTAATAGGTATATAATAAATTTTAACATTTTACCTTTCATTTCTGAAATAGAGAAGGATACCAAGCACATTAAAAATATTTAGGTGATACTCTCATCTTCTTGGTTATAAAATATCTGTTCAAATCCTTTGCTCACTTTCCTTGGCCTTGTCACATTGGAGTTTCTTGCTAATATTCTTTATTCAGAACTATAGCTTATATTTTGTTTTGAAATACATAAATCCTAAATGATTGTTTTCATGGTAGAGTTCAATATACTTAAAACTTTAATTTCATGTCTCACAGCTATTTGTATCTAATACATATTCATGTGGCCCAGGTGAATCTCTCCAGCTAAATATTTTTCTAGAATTTCATAGATTGTTGCTTTTAATAATTATAAACATGTATGGTCAATTTTCATTCTGTTTTGAGCGTAAGGACAAGCCATTGATTCATTTTGTAGGAACATGTGTGTTTTGCAGCACAACTCGCTGGCAGGGTGCTTGCTTTCCCAGGGTTACTTCGGTGTCTGTGTTAAGTGTCAGTTAAACGTGTGTGAGTCAGTGTGGTTTCTCTAACCTTATTTGCTATTCTCTGTCTCTATATGTACTAACCTTATATAATCTGACTTCTTATTACTCAGAAAGAAAAACTTCCTTTTGGAAGATGTAAATTCTTTCTCTTTGTTTTTGGTTTTTGGAAAGTATTGTTTTACAGGGCCTGGAAAGATGCCTCAGTGGTTAAGAGTGACTACTGCTCCTGCAGAAGACCTTTCCAGTTTCCAGCACCCACATCAGGAAGCTCAGAATCTCCTGTGACTTCAGCTCCAGAGCATCTCATGTCTTCTCTGGACCCCACATGCACCACTGCGCTAGCACTAATGTGCACAAACCACACACATAGACATAATGAAAAATAAATAAAAAGAAAATTGTTTACCTAGATTCTTCGATTCTTCATATCTACATATAAGCTGAACAGTAAGTTTTTTTGTTGTTATTGTTTGTCTGTTTTCAAGACAGGGTTTCTCTGTGTAACAGCCCTGGCTGTCCTGGAACGGGAATCCTCCTGCCTCTGCTTCCCGAGTGCTGGGATTAAAGGCATGTGCCACATGCCCAGCTAAAAAAGAGTAAGTCTTTTATTTTTCCAAACTGCTCAATAGCTTTAATAGGATGTGCATCAATTAACACACACACACACACACACACACACACACACACACACACACACACA
>CABHPQ010121912.1:0-15650 GCA_902168405.1 Peromyscus aztecus | reverse complement strand
ATTCAGACACCTCTATGTCCTCTTCCTGTTCTCGTGTTGAATAAAACTATATGCCATAAAACCCAAGTTATTCATTTTGTTTTGAATGAAGATTCAGTTTGTCTTTTAGATATAGGATTCCAATAAGAATACTGTCTAGTACTAAATTCAAAAGTGATGCGTTAACTCTGGAATAAGAATTGCTGTTCAGGTGGGGATGCAGGAATTTTCATTTTTGAATGAAATTATCTATTATACATTAAGACAATCTTGCTGCTGTAATGCAAAGACATGATGGATTGAGGTGCTATTGATTTTTCTCCAATGTGAGGGAGGTCCTTCTGTTAAAGTCCTACCCAAGTTCAAGTGGGAAGGAAGGGAGCCTTTGCCTCTGATAGCCCCTCCCATCTTCAGAAACTATCTGCCTTTTAAAACATGTTCCTTCCTGTGTTGGACACTACAGTATCTGTCCCTGGGCGAGCAGGGATCTCTGAAGCCTTCTTTGCGACCTGGGCCAGGCAGGGGTGGTGCATGCCTTTAATCCCAGCACTCTGGAGGCACAGGCAGGAGGATTTCTGTGAGTTCCAGGCCAGCCTGGTCTATATCGTGAATTCCAGGACAGCCAAAGCTATTACACAGTGAAACCCTGTTCTGAAAAACCAAAAAAAAGAAAAAAACAAAATCCTATTCTTTTTCTAATGGATTTTTCACAAGTTTTGTAATCTTGTAACTGTCCAAGCTCTACTTCCTAAACTTTCAGAACTTCAATGAAAATTTTAAACAACTGAAGGTGTTGTTTAGGGAGTGTTTCCAGGCGTTCTAGGCAATGCACACCCAGCCATGGTGATGAAGTCGTAAGTGTTCTCTGAGAAAATGATGCTGACCATCACAGCCACAGCATCTCTTGGGTTGTGAGCCTGGCTCTCTGCTGATCTTCACTTCCTAGCTTTCCTTCAGTCTCTTCTCACCTCCCGCTGTCCCGCGTAGTGATCTGTGGGATAAAGTATGCCTCTGTCCCTACGCTACAACCTATGACTTTCCCGTTTTAACACTGCAATGAAAGTGCTATATGCCGGCATTAAAAGTGTTGCTCAGCATGATGGTACTTGAGAAACGGTGATGGGAAGATCAGGAGTTCAAGGGTCACAGCACGTTCAAGGTCAACTTGGGTCATATGAAACCCCACCTCAAAAAAACACAATAATTTTTTAAATGTGAATTCTACCAGGCAGTGTTAGCACACACCTCTAATTCCAGCACTTGGGAGGCAGAAGCAGGCGCATCTCTGAGTTGGAGGCCAGCCTGGTCTACAGACTCGGGTACCAGGGCAGCCAGGGCTACATTGTCTGGAAAAACAAAAACAAAAACAAACAAAAAAATGTTCCAACCCAGAGGGATGGAGTCTGGGCTTGCACTACCTTCAAGTTCCTAGCAGGTGCTGAGACTGTACTTGTGGGAACAGGGATACAGACTCTAACCCTGACATTAAGGTATATAACTGGAGAAGCAACAGTACCCCTGGTCCAGTGTGTGAGCTCTGAGGCAAGGTGGTCATAGGTTCAGGCTAGGCTTCCTGGTGAGGGATCTCTCCCGACTTCACTCCAGGTGACAATTCTTGGTAAACAGAAAACATCCCATGTGACTTTTTTTTAAATACATGTAACAAGATTTATTCCAGACAACTGTAAATCATCCAAGGATACATTCACATATGACCAAAGAACCCACTCTCCTCCCTCCCCGAATGACAGCGGGGCAGGTACTCAACACTCCTGAGGCAAGCATCTGTGCTTTTCTCCTTCACCCCGGGACAGACACGGAAAGTCTAACCTGACCCGCCTCAAGTGATAGCTGGTGTAACAGGGTCAAGCTCAGTCTTCCACCCCCCACCCCACCCCCCACAGAGCTGCAGAAGACAGCAAAGCAGGGGGCAGGGAGGAGGAGGGTATGTCCAGACACCGAACCCTCAGCTTCTTCAGAGAAGTCTTGACTCCAGCAGGGGCTTCGGGGCTTCCTCTCGGCCCACCTGAGAGGACTAGCCCCATCTGAGTGCACTCAGCAACCCACCGAGGGCAGCCAGCCGTGTCTTGGCCCTGCGGCCTGTGTTAAGTGTGGGTGGGCTCAAAGCCCGTAAACTATTCCCTCCCGGAGGGTAGGCTCCGTTCCCATGTTAGGAACAACTTCTACAACTCTTGAAATTTATAAAACAAGTTTGAGCTATATTTTAAAAAAATCAACGAGAATCTAACTCCAAAAAGGGGTCTTTAGAACAACCTAAGCAGTTCCTTTAAATTATTTATACTAGTTATTAACAAGGAGGCTACAAAAGGCAGGGAAATGGAGGGTGACTTCCTGGAACTCTCCACGTATCTGTGGCCCCATTGAACTGTGGGAAGACGTGTGAAATGCTAAGATGGACCCTGGAACTGACCACCAGTCCCTGTGGTGTGACAGTGCACCCGAAAGGAGAAAACCAGGGACCTGAAGGGCTGAAGAAACAAACAGTAAACCCAGCAGCAGGGCCAAGAAGGCCGAGGCTGAGGCCATAGATCCTCTCCTGTCTCAGACTAGGCTTTGTGCTTAGCCAAGGGAGGCAAAGCAGAAACAATTCTCCTCAGGAAGAAGTCAGCCTGACTTTGTAGTATCTCTGCGGGGGACTCATGCCACCCCCCTCCACCCCCGATGGTGAGGGGCCGGCAACCTTAAAGCAGGCCATTGGGCCTTCCATGCTCTGCAGCCAGCCCACCCCGCTCCCGCTGGTGGATCTTCTGGTGCTGCAGGAGGTGCTGCTTCTGGACAAAGCTCTTCTCACACTCAGGGCAGCTGTAGGGCCGCTCACCAGTGTGGATGCGCTGGTGCCGCACCAGGTCAGATGGGTGGCTGAAACTCTTCCCACAGTACCCACAGATGAGAGAACTCCGACTTTTCCTCCAGGGGATGTGGCCAGGCAGAGCAACCAGGCTGTTAGGTGAGAACCTCTCCTGGATCCGCGGGCTGGTGCTGGGGCCCTCCTGCTGGTGGCAGCGCTGGTGGGTCACCAGGCTGACCTTGCAGCTGAAGCTCCTGTGGCACACGTCACACTGATGCTGCCTCGACTTTTTGGCCTGTGGTTTCAGCCGTGGCCTGGGCCTAAGGCTCTCCTCTGCGTCTGTGGCTGAGTAAGACTCTCTGCCCACGTGACTCTGCATGTGAGCAGTCAGCTGCTGCTTGTAGCGGAAGCTGATCTGGCATTCAGAACATTTATACGGGCTGGTGTCCCTTTTCACCTTCTGGCTCTGTCCACACTCCTGACCCAGCTGCACCTGCCTGTGAGACTTCTGTTTTCTACCAGGGGCAGGGTCTCTATTGCCTTCAACAGACTCAGGGTTAGAGTCCCCAGGGCCTGATTCCAAGAGGGCAGAATCTCCTGGACTATTCCAGAACACAGCCTGCTCCGAGCCAAAGAAAGCCTGCTGTTCAGCAGCACTGGAAAACATGCTGGGAAGACCTGCAGGGCCCTCCTGCTTGTACAGCGCCTCCTGCTTAACCATGGCCTTATCTGCTGCAAGGAAGAAGACCAACAGAAGATTACATTCCAGCACTCGCTATCTCCAGAGCCAAATGCTTGAGGACTTCAGAAGACTCAAAACAGAGCTCCTTAGGATGACTGAATTAGGACAATCTGGAGGAGGATCTGAACATCTTACTCTTAGAGAACAATGTTACTATAGTTCTCCAAACTTGTCTATAGACTGGTATTTAAACTATGAAAATGACAAAATATACTGTAACAACTGATTGATTCGAAAGTGTTAAACAACAAATTTGAAGCTGGGCCTGGTGGTACAGGCCTGTAATCTCAACTACTCAGAAAGATGAGGCAAGTTAACAGATTGCTTAGGCTACAGAGCAAGTTCAAGACGAGTGTGGGCAACTCAGTGAGATCCTATCTTTAAAAAAAATTTTTCTTTTGGTTTTTTGGTTTTTGAAGACAGGGTTTCTCTGTGTAACAGCTCTGGCTGTCCTGGAACTCGCTCTGTAGACCAGACTGGCCTCGAACTCCCTATCTCAAAATTTTAAAAGGATTTTTTAAAGGAGGGGCTGAAGATAAAGGCCAGCTGCAGACGCTTGTCTAGCATGTGCAAGGCCCTGCATTTAATCCACTAAACTAACAGTTTCAAAACCATGCATCCAGGAGAAGGAGAGACGACTCAGTGGATAAGAGTCCCAGCTGTTCTTGCAGAGAACTCAAGTTCAATTCCCAGCACCCACATGGTGGCTCACAACCATCGGTAACTCCAGTTTCAAGAGATCTGATATCTTCTTTGCTTCAAGCATGCAGTACACGTAAGGAGGCAAAACACCCATACACATAAAATAGTAAAATAAAATAAAATAAGTCACAAGTCCATCCAGTTCTGTCCTCCTGGATATTCTGCTCAAATGCTTTTCCCAGGTTCTTTCTCCCTGGCCCTGAGACTCGTTGCCCACCCTCTATCACTCACTATTATGTCTATTACTATAGGGCATGAAAAAGCATGCCGCAGTCTGCAATACTCCAAAGACTGGCGGGAGTTAAGAAACACCTGGAACAGCTCTAGTGCAAGTATGGTGTCTCACAATTGTAATCCGACTCAGGAGGTACAATCAGGAGGATCATGAATTCTAAGCCAGCCTGAGCTATATAGTGAGTCCAGGTTATTGTACACTATATAGTAAGACTTGTCTCACAAACAAGCAGAGGCTGGAGAGATGGCCCATTGAACAAGAGCCTTTGTTTCCAACACCCATGTCAGGTGGCTCACAATCATCCCTAACTCCAGCTCTAGGGGATCAAACACCCTGTTTTGCCCTATATGGATACCCCACACACACATCATACAGTCACACAGACACACATGCATACATATAAATAAAAATAAAATAAACCTTTAAAAATAAACAAATAAGCTGGATGGTGTTAGCTCCCAGGACCAGGGAGGCAGACACAGGTGGATCTCTGAGTACAAGGCCAGCCTAGTCTACAGAGGAGTTCCAAGACAGCCAGACCTACACAGAGAAACCCTTTCTGGAAAAAAATAAAATAAAATAAGAAAAACACAACAACAAAACCAAACAGGAGTCCACAACGTGCATGTGCCAGATGAGATGATTGATATTATTTGGCAGTTTGGCTATGGGAAAGCTCCCTATGGTATAGGAACCTACAAGATAGAGATAGAGGAAGAAGACGGAAGAATATTCCAGAACTACTCACCCAGGTGGGTACCTTCTTCCACCAAGTCACCCACCATCTCTGCACCCAATTCCGCTTCTTCTTCTGGCTGGCCAAGGACCTCTGGGTTGGAAAAGATACAGTGTGAGTCCAAGAGAGTAAAAACTTACAGCATGCTGGTCAGATGCCAGGTCAGGGAATCGATACTAATAGTTAGAAAGACAAAAGAGATAATGTTACTGTCATTTCCCCTAGACATTTCTGGCCAACTGCAAACCTCATGATTTCATTGTTTTTAACAACTGAGTAGCACTCCATTGTGTAAATGTACCACATTTCCTTTGTCCATTCTTTGGTTGAGGGGTATCTAAATTGTTTCCAGGTTCTGGCTATTACGAATAACGCTGCTATGAACATAGATGAACAAGTGTCCTTGTGGTATGATGGAGCATCCCTTGGGTATATGCCCAAGAGCGGTATAGCTGGGTCTTGAGGTAGTTCAATTCCCAATTTTCTGAGAAACTGCCATATTGATTTTCAAAGTGGCTAAGTTTGCACTCCCACCAGCAATGGAGGAGTGTTCTCCTCACTCCACATCCTCACCAGCATGAGCTGGCCCTGATTTCTGCTGTTCCTTCATGAGGGCCACTAGGCTTAGGTACCAGTGTCCACATAGCACTACCACCTCTGCCCACACAGCTGAAGTTTTGCCAAGGATTCCTCCCACAGTGCCTAATTTCATCCTCCTGGCCTCCTTGCCGAAGCAATGCCAGGTAAGGCAGGCTCTGTGACAGGAGGATGACCCTCAGAGAGTGCATGACCCGTCTGGGGTATCAGTCACCTCCTGACCCTCAGAGAGTGCATGACCCGTCCGGGGTATCAGTCACCTCGTGACCCACTCTAACTTCCCTCACCCTCATGCTGGTCCAGCCAGTGGCCTCCTTGGTATTCCTCCTTTTTAAAAGAATTTAACCCACATTTTAAAAGAATTTATCTAACAAGGAAAGAATACATCCTTCATATAGCATGCATTAGTAATATTTTACATAAAACACTTCCACAGACAGTACTTCCAGTCTACCAAACAAACATGGAGACCACAGTGGCTGGTGATGACACCGGCTAATTGCCAAGAAAAGGGTTTTTGTCAGCCTGTGCTGCCTATCTCAAGTTACAAGATTGCTTTTTTTTTTTTCCTCTGAGACAGGGTTTCTCTGTGTAGCTTTGCGTCTTTCCTGAAACTCACTCTGTAGACCAGCCTGGCCTCGAACTCACAGAGATCCGCCTGCCTCTGCCTCCCGAGTGCTGGGATTAAAGGCGTGCGCCATCACCGCCCAGCACAAGATTCCTTTTTAAATGTTTTAATTTTATTATTTATGTGTGTATGTATATAACATGTAACAGTTTGGGTACATCTGTGCCATAGTGCATATGTGAAAGCCAGAAGGCAATATTGTTGTGGCAAGAAAGCCACTTGTTGTGGACTATTACTTTAACTATGTAAAGGTGTGTTACATTTGTTTACGCTGCATTTGTTTAACTATGTAACTATATAACTATGTTACTGTTTTACCTTGCCTGCCTAAGGCACCTGATTGGTTTAATAAATAGCTGAATGACCAATAGCTAGGCAGGAGAGGGATAGGCGGGGCTGGTGGGCAGGGCGAATAAGTAGGAGGAGGAATCTAGGCTCAAGAGAACAAGAAAAAGGAAGAGAGAAGAGGAGAGAACTGTTGTAGAATATTTGCAGTGGATAGCTGTCCTATGACCTTGAAGCACCACCCCTAGAGATGCAGCAGGTAACTGATCCACCTACCTATGACCTTGAAGTACATGCCCCTGGGGCGTGGCCTCTTGGTGACCCTTAAGACCTGAGATGCACATAGGCATTGGTCTCTCTTCGCTCCCTCATGGGACTTGGATGCAGAACTGATCCAGGTGGCTGGAACAGCATTCCAGAACCTGTGTCAGTTCTGTTCTGTACGATGAGTTTTTCCCCTTAATAAATTCTCTGCCCTTTAAACAGACTCTGTACATTTCTTGTTATAAACATTATTTTAACATATGTGTTACTTTTGTGCTGTGGAACATTTGTTTAATGATGCAAAGATTTGTTACATTCTTTTATGTTGCATTTGTTTAAACTCTGTGAAGCTGTGTTACTTTGCCTGTCTAAAACATCTGAGTAAATGTTTTTTACTAATAAAACATTTGCTAATAAATGATAACAAACAGCCAATAGCAAGGCAGTAGAGGGATAGGTGGGGCTGGCAGATGGAGATAATAAATAGAAGGGGAAATCTGGGAGGAAAAGGAGGAGAAGCAAAAGAACAAGGAGAGGAGGATGCTAGGGGTCAGCCACCCAGCCTGCCATGGAGTAAGAGTGAAAGTAAGATTTACAGAAGAAAAGAAAAAAGCTCAAAGGCAAAAGGTAGTTGGGATAATTTAAAGTTAACAAAAGCTGGCATGAAACAAGCCAAGCTAAGGCCAGGCATCATTTATAGTTAAGAATAAGCCTCCATATGTGACTCATTTGGCAGCTGGGTAGTGGGCCCCCCAAAAGAACAAACGAGCAAAAACAACCAAGAACATTTTGGCGTACCAATATGAGGCTCAAATTTCCCTAGGGTCTGAGAAATTTGAGGGGGGGGAGGAGCGGTGCACGCAGGGAGAGGATATGGCTCTTTAAGAGTTTTTGCCAGCTGGCAAGCCTTTGAGTAGCCAGTACATGAAGTAGGAACAAAAAACTAAGAATGCCTGCCACAGTGCAGGGCACTGGCATTTCATAGCTAGGAAGGTTGAATGCAGTTCCTGGTCATGCACCTCCCAAAGGGCTTTAGGGTTGGCTCTCATGGACCTAAAAGCAAGCGGAGCCAACCAAGAGCTGCACAGAGGATCCAGGTGTAGCTCAGCAGTCTAGTTTGCTTTTGCCGTCAAAAAAGGCTAAAAGATACACAATAAAAGAGGTCTAAATGGAGAAACCTCTAAACAGGTTCCAGTGTGTTTTACAATGTGCACAGGCTTAAGAAAGAAAGAAAACGGGTATGGGCAGCTATAGAAAAAAAGAAATAGTTTAGAAATAAAGTCTTTAGAGAGAGAGTAAAATAATAAAATAATTAGTAAAAGAATAAGCCACGTAGAGATGGGAAATACACAGGGAATCTGGATCATGTATAGGATTGTGTTGATTTTGAATTTTTGAATGTTGATAAGCAAACAACAGCTGCTAAGAGACATGGGATGTGAACTGGACTGCTAAATTGAACCAACTTAGATACTTTAGGAATGCTTGAACTTTAAAAAAGAAATTTAAAAATGCATTACTTTGGAGAAGTGGTTTTGCTTTTGTTTCCACAGGAAACAAGAGGCTGTGGGTTTGTTCCAGGTTAATATGGATCAGGTTTGATCAAGGGAGACCTCCTGAACCTTGACAGGTATATCTATCAACAAAGGTTATAGCTGGTCTTCCCAGGACTTGACTATTATCTCAAAATTTTCTCAAGGACCCTAAAGATGCTTCATCCACAGACAGCAGGAAGCAGTGTGGAGAAAACAATGCTCACATTCCCAAGAAGGGTGTGGGAGGCTTTTGGTTAATTGGTGGGTTATGGATGTTTGTTATCTTTAGGAGAATATAGGAATGATAAAAGGGTAGATTATTGAATCTACTTTAAACTAAAACACAACTATTAATCTCAAATATTTTGTATTGGTATGGACTTTTGTATATTGATATAAATTAAAAGTCATTTTTGTTATACTGTATATAAATTTCTACTCTTATTTAAAGGATTTTTGTATATTGATACAAATTTAAGGTTATTTTTGTTACAACATACTGTATATATGTTTCTACTCTTGTTTAAGGTACTGTACATATGTGGTTCATTTAAAAATATAAGGTAAAATTCTAGTTTTTGAAAGCTATTATTATGAACTATTTAGGATACACATTTAGGATCATGAAACACAGGTCAGCAGCTAGTCATCTATAACAATCAAATTTGTAGATATATTAGGTGTGTTTTCTAGATCATACAGAGATATGTTTTAGACAGATAAATGGTCTTCAAACACTTCAAAGACCTATAGAATATGTCGTTTAAAATGTTCTGTTAACTTAGGGTTTTTCATGACAATGAGACACATCTGCTCCGGGCAGCACCAATTTATTTCAGAGAAGATGGGCAGTGAAGAAACTCCTTATGGAGTTTGCTTTCATTGTGGCAATGTTAGCCACTGGGTAAAGAAACTGCTTTTGCCTTGACTGCTGACAATGTGCTGTGCAGACTGGACATGCAGGACACACAGGAAAAAGACTGTTGAACTATGCCAAAATAAGGCAGGACAGTCCTTCAAAATTCCGGCTTTACAGAAGAGTCTGCCAGACATTCTGCAGGACACAGAGGAGAGCAACTGATGAACTTTGCCAATACAAGGCAGGACAGACCTTCAAATTTCCTGCTCCACTGAAAAGTTTGCCAGATATTCTGGACCTGTAGGCTGAAGATGGATGTCCCAACGTTGCAGAGGCACTTTGGGTGACTATCTAGGCAGTCAAATGTCTCTGTCATTAGATAATATTATATCCTTCTGCGGTCTCTGATGGAGCTGAAGACTAGACAGTTATAGTTGCAGTTTTCCTTAGCTATGATAGAAAGTAAATTAGTTGAAAAACTTTGGGTTCATGAAGGTAGGATAGATAATGCATTATTTTCTCCAAATATGCTAATTACAAATGGACAGATTATTGTAAATGTAATTCTTACTTAAGAACTGTTTTTCTTATGTATAGTATTACTGTTAAAGTTAAAACCTTTCTTTTTATTTAGACAAAAAGGGGGAAATGCTGTAGAATATTATTTGAAGATGTGATACATATGTTTATGCTGTGAACATCTGTTTAATGATGCAAAGACGTGCTGCATTCTTTTATGTTGCATCTGTTTAACTCTGTGAAGCTGTGTTACTGTGCCTGTCTAAAACACATGATTGGTCTAATAAAGAGCTGAATGGCCAATACCAAGGCAGGAAAAAGGACAGGCGGGGTTGGCAGGCAGAGAGATAAATAGGAGGAGAAATCTGGGAGCAAAAGGAGGAGTGAAGCCGGGTGGTGGTGGTGCACGCCTTTAATCCCAGCACTCGGGAGGCAGAGGCAGGTGGATCTCTGTGAGTTCGAGGCCAGCCTGGGCTACCAAGTGAGCTCCAGGAAAGGCGCAAAGCTACACAGAGAAACCCTGTCTCGAAAAACCAAAAAAAAAAAAGGAGGAGTGAGAGAACAAGGAGTGGAGGACTCTAGGAGCCAGTGAGCGAGCGAGTCAGCCAGCCAACCAGCCAGCCATGGAGTAAGGGTGAAAGTGAGATTTACAGAAGAAAGAAAAGGAAAAAGCCCAGTGGCAAAAGGCAGTTGGGATAATTTAAAGTTAAGGAAAGCTGGCTAGAAACAAGCCAAACTAAGGCCAGGCATTTATAATTAAGATTAAGCCTCTGTGTGTGATTTATTTGGGAGCTGGGTGCCCTGGGTAGCCCCCTCACCACCCCCCACCCCCACAAAAGAACAAAGGAGCAAAAACAACCAACAACAGAGAACAAGGGAGAGAGGGAGACGCCCGCCCGGGGCCAGCCAGGCAGCCAGGCACGGAGGAAGCAGTGAAAGTAGGACACACAGAAGGAAAGGAAAGTCCAAAGCCCCGAGGTAAAACAGATGGAAAAAAACAGGCTAAATTAAGTCAAGAGCTAGTGGGACAAGCATAAGATAACGCCGACCGTTCGTAATTGATAATAAGTCTCCGTGTCATGATTTGGGAGCTGGCTGGAGCCCAGAAGAAAGCCCGCTACGGCACCTTTAAGGAGTCAGTTGTCTCCTTCTATCCTGGGATTGAATGCAGGTATCAGGCTGTAGAGCGGGCACTTCTATCCACTGAGCCACTTCATCAGTTCCAAACTTACAGGATTTCTCATCAAACAATCTTAAATATTAAAGAGCCACATTAGCTGGGCATGGTGGTACATTAGGTCCCAGCACTCGGGAGACAGATGACAGGCGTATCTCTGTGGGTTCAAGGCCAACCTGATCTCCATAATGAGTTCCAGGACAGCCAGGGCTACATAGAGAGGTTTTGTCTCAAAAAAACTAAACTAAACAAAAGTATATTTGTGGTGGTTTGAATGAAAATGGCACCCACAGGCTCACATGTTTGAAAACTTTGTCACCAGCTGGTGGAACTGTTTAGGAAAAGTTAGGGGCGTAGCCTTGTTAGAGGAGGCAAGTCAGTGGACACAGGCTTTAAGGTTTCAAAAGACTGAAGGCAATCTGAGTTAGTTTTCTCTGCATCCTGCTTGAGGTTCAAGGAATGAGCTCTCAGGGCTGTTCCAACCACTTGCCATCTGCTACCTCTGTTTGGCCATCAAGGACTCTAACCCTCTGAAACTAGAAACTCTAGATAAATTTTTTTTCCTATAAGTTGCCTTGGTCAGCGTCGTATACAGCAATAGAAAAGTGACTAATACTTGGTAGCTCCATATTAAATACCTATATTATACAGCAGCATAATATCATCATAAACAGTTTCAAGAAGTGATTGTGTTACCACAGAGAAGAAATACAAAAGGCTCATCCCTGAGACCTTTCCAAGTCTCTGCAGGTGACTCATCCCTCCTCCCAGCAATGGATCAGAGGATGAGAGTCAGGCAGAGGCTCAGGGGCCATCAGGAGGACTCTGAGAGGATTCACGGAGAAAACTGCCACTCACTCAGAGAGACCAGGGTCTCATAGTTGCTCTCCATGACATTTCTGTAGAGCTCCTTCTGCCAATCCTCTAGGTTCTCCCACTCCTGTTCTGAGAAACAGACCCCGTCATTCTCAAGGGATCCGGACACCTGCAGGGGTAAGCCACAAGAGATGAGTACTTCGACTCCTATCATGAGTACGGCCAGTGATTTAACATCTTGACTAATCAGGAGCGAGGATCCCCTTCTTTCCTAACTTTTAAACTTAGAGGTTGTACCTTGGGGGCCTCGCCCTTGCTGCCAGGGGGAAGCCGCAGGACCCAGAAGTTCCGGTTGCGCAGCAGGTTCTCTACGTTCTCCAGCCGCTGCTGCAGCAGCCCATACTCCTGCAGCAGGGTCCCCAGCACGGCCCACTTGCCCTCCAGCTGGTTGCTGAACTCCACGGCTGTCCTCTCACAGTCAGCCAGCTTCTTCTCGGCTGTCCCAGCACGTCCCTCGAGGCTCTGTAGTCGGGCAGCCTGGGATTCCATCTTCTTCTCCACAGCCTGAATAGCAGCCACCACTGTCCAAAGTGAGATTTCTGTGGTCTGAAAATATGGGCTTTTCTCTGTTGTTTGTGAAGGTGGTGTGGCGGGAGCTAGTGGTGTGGAACGCCGTTTCCTCCTGTGCTGTAGGATTGAGGATATGAGGCCAGTGAGACAAGGTCACTTCCAAATACCAAAGAAAGAAAGCGAGCCCAAGTCCAGGGCTCCTAGCTAGCTTCCTTAAAACAAACAAACAAAAATTCAAATATACTTTTTTTTCTGATAATGTGCCAGCTAGTTTTATGTCAATTTGACACAGGCTAGAGTCACTGGAGCCTAAACTCAGAAAATGCCTCAATAAGATCAGGCTGCAGGTAAGCCTATAGGGTATTTTCTTAATTGGTGATTGATATGGGAGGGCCCAGCCCACGGTAGGTGGGGCCACCTCTGGGGAGGTGATCCTGAGTTCTATAAAAAAGCAGGATGAGCAAGCCTTGGAGAGCAAGCCCGTAAGTAGCTCCCCTCCATTGCCTCTGCTCAGCTTCTGCCTCCAGGCTCCTGCCCTGACTTCTTTCAATAATGAACAATGACATGGAAGTGCAAGTCCAATAAGCCCTTTCGGCAGGGCGTTGGTGGCGCCTTTAATCCCAGCACTTGGGAGGCAGAGGCAGGCGTATCTGTGAGTTCGAGGCCAGCCTGGTCTACAGAGCGAGTTCCAGGGCAGCCAAGGCTGTTACACAGAGAAACCCTGTCTCGAATAACAATAAACAAGTAAATAAATAAAAATAAATAAAAACTAAACAAATATTAATAATGGCTTTTGAACACACGCCTTTCCCCAGCTCTCTATCTATTCCTATTTTGGGGAAGGATTTCCTTTTTCTGAGACAAGTTTCTACATAGCTCTGGCTGGCCTGGAATACGTAATACAGACCAGGCTGGCCTAGAACTCAGAGATCTAGCAGCTTCTGCCTCCCAAGTGCTGGCATTAAGGGCGGAGCCGTCATGATGAGCTAAACTAAAAGAATGTAATGCTCATTTTGTCAGCCACACTAGCTGTACTTCAAGGCTTGACAGCCCTGCAGCTAGACCACTGCAGTGACGGAGCAGCGTTTCCCCATCCTCTGTAAGAGTTCGGCTGGATGTACAACATCCTTACTATTTTTTTTCTGCTAGATAAAATACTAGATTATATTTGAATATTCTAAATGATTATGAAATTTGTCTGTCAATTTTTAAATATATCCGAAGCTATGTAATTAGCCTCAAACTAGTTTAAAGATGTCATTTCAAGATAGAAAACTGAATCCTTTTCCATTATTAGTGCAGGAGTATTTTCGATCTCTGGCAATGATTCACTTCTAAGCTAAGTTTCTTTTAATTAGTGTTATTCTGACAAACTGTTCTCATATCCTTTTATATTTAACCATTTGTATAGACTTTTCTTTTGGATTTTTCCCATCCTCATAATCTTTGCCTTATAATTAAGTTATATTTATTGTGACTGACTTTTTAGTCTTTTAGCAATTATGAAAAGTATATTTACAGAGACCACTGACTTCTCATCACTTCTTCCTAACTTCTACATCAATGTTGTCATACAGCTTAATTATTTCTCATTAACTCCGTAACAAGTTACTGTCTTATTCAGCCAGGCATTTAATTCCAGAACTTGGGAGGCAGAGCCAAGGGTTCCCTGTGAGTTCAAGGCCAGCCTGGTCTACATATCAAGTTCCTAGACAGTCATAGCTACCCACATTGTGACTTAAAAAAAAAAAAAAAAAAAAGTTTACTCTTTGACCCAGTGTTGCCTTCAAGTCCCATCTTTAGTTTTTCTTTTTTCCAAGGTCCCTTGATTTCATAAATATCAAACACAATTGTTCAGCAAATGCTCTCACAGTTGGCTTCACAACTCGGCTCATATTTTAAGAGTTCACACTGTCTACTTTTGGGTTATAAGTATTATTTGTTATGCTGTTTTTAAATTATTGTACAAAATAATGGGCTTCTGATTTACTATACATCTCATTTACATAGGGTTTTTTCCCTCAGCATTTTTTATTTTTGGTTGTCATTGTCAAGACATGAATTTGGCTTAGCAGTACAGAATCCTCACCTGGAGAGATGTGTGAGAATACAAATATGTTCAAGAACAGTTTCAATAAATTCTACAATATCAAAACTGTAAGCTCAAGTTGAGTTTGAGATTTTGGTGGACCTTTACTGTCTCAATGAGGTCTGCTGGTGGAGTGACCAGAAAAGGAGTCTGCTGGTCCTCCCACCTCATGCTAGTACAATCCAGTCTAGAGAAACACTAGACTGCATCTGTGTCTTAAGTAAGTCAGACACAGAAATGCTGTAAATGCGAGTGTCCTCTTTTCCCAGTTCAGTGTTAATCCCTTGAAAATAAACACTGATAAATCCTTCAGTTCGTTTCTAAATTGTTCTTACGCATTTCCTAGAAAAACCATAGTCAATTCCAGCCAAGGCAAAGTTCTCAACACAACTTTTCTTTGACCTCTTTTTTTCTTTCACAAAAAGATATCTCAGGATTCCCAAAGTGTGTCTGAGCCCAAAAAGCTGCAGTAAAACTCAATTCAAATGCCAAGGAGCACAAGGGTGGTCCTACTAACACCATCTAGGAGTCTGGAGATGAGACAGCCTAGGGGTCTGGATCGGGTTTGTCCTCTCCACCAGTTAAAGAACTAAAAGGCAAGAAAAATCTCAAACACTACTGACAGAATCCGCAGTTGATCAAAAGTGTTTATTGGGGGTGAGGAAACACGTGAGCAGCAGACGCCCAGAGAAAGGACCGCTGCAAAGCGGAAGGGAAACTCAGGAAGCTACTGGGATTTCTTTGAGGCTGGGGGTTTTAAAGCCTCTGAAGAGTTTCCCTCCCCTAATTTAGTGTCGTTCCATTTGAAGATGACTGGCCCATAATTGTTGTGCAACACGGTCTGATCAGGCCTTGAACTGTTGATCCAGACCATCAGCAGGGGACCTGCCGGTGGGAGACAAGCTTGGTTTAGGCTGCCAGTCTTGTCTCAAGCTGGGAAGGTGAGGAAGAGTATGTCCATCTTGGAAATTTGCCATCTTTATTACCTAGCCGTGGCCCCTCTCCCTCTCTGTTTGCCTAGCAGGGAGTCTAACTCCTAGTCTCTAACTAGCACGTGGGTTGCAGAGGCAGGAGTTCAAAGCTAGCCTGGTCTACATAGCTAGTCCCA
>CABHPQ010121908.1:0-10293 GCA_902168405.1 Peromyscus aztecus | reverse complement strand
CAAAATGTATTAAACTTTTTTAAGAAATGATAGCTATTGGCAATCAATGCAATTTAGAGCCTGATTATTGTGGATTTCCTTTAAGATAGGTTTTACGGTTTACTTTTCTTATGGGAAATCAAATCTACCTTTTCCTTTTCTTTGTTTTAGTTTGCACAGTGCCACTGGCTTGGAATATTACCACAGACAATGTTGAAGTAAAGATCATAGACTCACGGCGTTTCTCTATAAGTCATGAATAATGCACTAGTCACTTATGGAGAGGGATTTGGAAGAAGCACGCAGTTCTAGACTTGATTATTCCTTCCTGTTTACTAGACTCATCGCAAGAATATGATCCCAAGACATCTACCTTGATGATCCTAATGAATGTATTAATTAGTAACTTAGCAACTTGAAATTCCTTACTTTGCTTGAAGTTGCCTTGAAATTCGGGAGACTATGGGACTAATATTAGAATCCTTTGGTAAGACTCATTGACTGGAAGGGTCTTTCTGTTTGTTTCAAGACAGGTCTCACGTAGACCAGGCCAAGCATAGACTTGCTATTTATCCAAAGCTGATGTTGAACGCCTAATCCTCCTGCATCCAGTTCTCAAGTGTTGGAATTCCTGGAGTGTACCACCATGCCAGCTTTGTGACTTTGTGATAAGGAGGATTTATCTGTGATTAACCCCGGCATTGTAGGAAATGCACTGGTGCGTCTTTTTGCTGGTCCTGGCTCTTTACTCCTTGTTTCATGTTCTGTTGTTTTCTTAGTCTGCATTTGTATTCACATTCTAATTTAAAGATCCGTCATCCTGACATGTCCACACATCTGACTCTGCATAATCGAATCCTACAGGCAGCTGTTATTCAAGATAATCAATTATAACAATGTAAAACAACTGTTCCACCTCTCAGGATTTAACTTCTCTCTCATAAAGGACTAAACTAAGGGGATTTTGTTCCTGTTTTCTGCCTTTACCAAGATATTGTTGGTAAAATATTGTTAATTTTCTTCTTAATTTTTTGAAAGCATTGAATTTCAGATTTTTATATGGTTTTCAATTTCAACTAAGTTTCTAAAATCCCATTTTAACTGTTTGTTAAAACTAAGTACAATTGAGTAATGCAGGACAGTAACTTGCCTATAAATATATTTCTCAAATACATTCATAAAATAGACATAACACAGATGCATTAGTTACTTACTCTGTACTGGTAAGAGAGATAATAGGAATTAATTTCTTGGGGCTTCAGATTGCTTGATGATGCTTCCAATTTTCACAACAAAACAATGCTTTTTATTTTTTTCTCCCAATTTTGTCATATCCAATCCAACATAAATGATATGTGTCCTCCACAAATTGGGGAAGCAGGGCAATTAGTGTCCAGTGAATCTGAGAACAGATTTGTTATGTCCTCCTCCTGTTTTCTTTCATGAAAGAATACACTCCATGGGTCCAGCTTGTATTTGTATCTGTATTCAGTCTCTCTGAGAAAGATGCCATTAAATTGCCTTTACCCCCAACTATATTCTTTTACAAATTAACTTAATGTGTTTCATGCAGAATTGTTTTGAGCTGAGAAAACTCAGCATGAGAAGTAAGTAAAAATTTAATATATTCCCCAAGGGCTTAAATTAATGCTACAAACTCAGTAAATGAATAAATTGAGGACATAAGTCTGAAACTGGTCACATTTAGTTAAGTCCTACCATCCCCTGTGACTTCTGAAGTGTGCCCATATCCTTCCCAGCATTGTTTTTCTAGAGGATGCTTTCCAAAACCTGGTGTTATACCACATGATCATTTGTTTGGCATCTGTGATGGTTTGAATGGGAGTGCCTCCCATAGGGTCATGTATAAGAATACTTAGCCACCAGGAGTAGAACTCTTGGAAAGGATGCAAGGTTTAAAAGGATTAGGAGGTGTGGCCTTGTTGGAAGAAGTGTATCACTGGAGGTGGACTTTGAGGTCTCAAAAGCCATCCCAGGCCCAATGTCTCTCTTTCTTCCCATCCCAACCCTTCAGCTAACAGATCAGGATGTAGCTCTCAGCTACTGCTCTGGCGTCATGCATGCCACTATGCTCTCGTTATGATGATAATATATTAAACCTCAAACTATAAAGCAAGCCCCTGAGTAAATGTTTTCTTTCATGAGTTGCATTGATCATGGTGTCTCTTCACAACAATAGAACAGTAACTAAAACAGAAGCCATCACTCAACTATGATATAAGCTGTTTGAGGATGGCCTAGGCTCTAACTGCATCTCCATTTTTTTCTCTCTTCATAGACTGTATTACAATCTCTGTGACAGTGGGGATTTTGTTTCAGTCTCCGTGATAGTATTCTATACAGAACAGTGTCTAGCACATGTGTAGAATTCATTACTACTGATTAAAGGAGGGCATTCTCTATTAAAAGCCCATAATTGGATGCATGCATCTTGTCAATGGCCTCATGTATATGTCGGCTTTTATATGCACTCTAAAGATAAAGATCTCCTCTACAACACTAGGTATTTAAAAGGAAGCCTTTAGTTTCCAAGACTGAAATGAGGTTCTAGACATGAAAACCCTACCCTACTGTTTACAAAGAACCTTTGTTTATTATATGCCCAAGTTCTAGCTTCAAATGGCTGTCCCTTTTATCTCAAATCCTGTGTTAGTTTTTAAAATATATCTCTAACTACAAAGGTGTAGCTTGAGTTTTCCCTGCCTGGCCCACAGTCAGGACAAATCTCTCTCACCTGCCAGTCCCACAGCCGCTCAGACCCAATCAAGTAAACACAGAGACTTATATTGCTTACAAACTGTATGGCCGTGGCAGGCTTCTTGCTAACTGCCCTTATATCTTAAATTAATCCATTTCTATAAATCTATACCTTGCCACATGGCTCGTGGCTTACCGGCATCTTTACATGCTGCTTGTCCTGGCGGCTGGCTGGCAGTCACTCCCTCTGCCTTCCTCTTCTTTTTATTCTCTCTGTTAGTCCCGCCTATACTTCCTGCCTAGCCACAGGCCAATCAGTGTTTTATTAGCAACAAATCTGCCATACAGAACATCCCACAGCACAAAGGTTTGGAGAACTCTAAGTCCTTCTGGTACACAGCTTTAAAACAGAAGAAAAACTATGATTCAGGTAGGCTTTATGTTTGCCAGGTCACTGTGGACGTTTTGAACAAAGCATGTGATCACATCACCTGTGAATGGGAGAATGATTACTTATTAGTATAAACAAAGCAAAATGAACGTTTTTTGTGCTGATTACTGTCAAATTAAAATGGCATTTCCTCCAAAGACAGGAATTTTAAGTCTTCCTTTGCTTGACTCCAAATTCCTCAGATCCTTATCTACAGTGTCATCAGAGTAAAGAAGAGAAAGATGGCAGGAAGTGTATGTGTGCTGTGTGAGTTCAACACATGGGACTCTTTGGGCTGTCTTATGTAGTTTAAGACTGACCTCTGTCTAAGGTGCAGGAGAAACTCTTGATCTACCTTTGGAAGAGGTAGGTAAGAAACCACATACCATTGCAGGCCAGCCTTTGGCTGGAACCCATGCCAAAGCAGGTTATTGCAAGACACACTGATCTGTGTTGCAGCCCACACACCCCCAAAATGTATATATATTGAGGTCTAGCGTCCTTAGTACAAATATCCTTTAGAATATTCTTGATGGAGACCAAAAGTTTGTTCCCTAAGATCTACGTTTGAAACTTGATAGACTACTTGTATTTTTACCTCATCATTATCACCTACTAAATATGTGGATTGGTTAATAATTTCCTCTTTCCAATTCTTTTACACTTCAGTTTTAAGTGGAGGCATTCATCGTACCTAACTTACAGGGTGTGCTAAAGAGGTAAACCTCTCTTTCAGTGATTAAGTATTAGGTGGTAGGGATGGACAATATGATGGTGTTAACAGTGGGGGCAAGTTGAGTCACGTATTTCTGATAAACACAAAGAGTAAACCCCAGAATGTCCAAATAGCCTCATCAAAATTAACAAGGACAGTTGAGTGGTTTTCCCTCTCTTCCTTTTTTTACAGATCAGCAACATGAAGCTCAAAACCAAAATGGCTTGCTTACCTGTACAAATGTGTCAGTGTCACTGAACTATGGGAGGTTTTTCCAAGTGCAATTGCACTTTTGGAAACACAGTTATTCTGAATACCAGTTGCATCATCGACGAGATAGATAATTACAGGAAACATTTTTATGATTTATAACTTCCCTTCCCTTCTGCCAAGTGGTAATAATATAACCCCCTTCAGGAGATGATGAGGACTCTGTGAGGAAAAATAATGAGGGGCATTTTTTCATGGGTGCTTCCACAGAAAAATACTGTTCGTATGATGAATATTTAATCACACCCTTGCAGCAAAAATTGTAATGGGTCTCCTCACTGTTACTTAGCAGATTCCAGGGAGATGATGTCAGGATATAATCCCATCAAAGCTGTTCCTGGGTGAGTTGGCACAGTGTGTATGATTTTACTTCTTTTTTGCTTATTCCATGACTTGAAGGTTCAAAAGCTACAGGAGTTTGTGATATTATGAACTGCCTCTTAAATTGTTCTTTAGTAAGTAATGGGAACCCACTGCATACACACCTTAAAGAAGTAGACCAAAGGATTGGAGAGATGCGTCAGTGGCTAAGAGTCAGGACCATTCTTGCAGAAGTCTTAAGTTTGTTTCCCAGTACCCACATTATCAGCTTAAAACAGCCTATAGCTCCAACTCTAGAGGCTCTGTCTCCCTTTTCTGGATTCTTTGGGCACCTACAGTCATGTGTGTATACCCTCACACAGATACACACATATACATACATGCATGCATATATATATATACATACATATATATATATATATATATATATACATACATACATACATAAAACATGTCAGGCTGGAGAGATGGCTCAGAGAAGAGATGCTCTTCCAGATGACCTGGTTTCAATTCCCAGCAACCACTCGGTGGCTCACAACCATCTATAGTGGGGTCTGATGCCCTCTTCTGGCAAAAAGTCACAGAACGCTTATATACATAGTCTTTAAAAGAGCTACATGAATAGTGCCCCTCTTTGGAGAAGTTTGAGGCTGCCATTTTAGAAGGAAGCCAGAGGCAAGGTGTGGTGGCATATACCTGTAATCTCAGCATTTGAGAGGCTAGGATAAATGGACACCAAACTTGAGGCCAGCTTGAGCTCTATAGGGAGATCCTGTCTATAAATAATCCCTTCCCCTGAAACATTTGTGCTGGAGAGATGGAAGGAACATTGAGAGAGAGGAAAATGGGTGGGCATAATTAAGCATCCAGTATGATCATTTTTCATATTTTCATTTCTTTTTTGCCCAAAAGAAATAGGGAGCATGGGATACACAATTGTGCATGCTCATTGCTCTACTTTTAAAGGAACTGCCTCACTTAGTCATAGACAGGTAGGTTTGGTGAAAGACAGATGTAAATTATCAATAGATTTCCATGTTATTCCATATGCTGTGTATGAGGACCAGCTTCTGTTGTGTACCTATGCTCTTTGTAGTTCCAGGTAGACAGAGCCAAAGAAGGATGGAAGATGAACCCCAGACTTACCCTAGCTCTTCTGTCCATAGCTATTAACTGCATATGTATGTTTGTATGTGTGTGGTATATGTACATCTATATTCATATGTGTACATGGGCATATGTGTATAGGCCAAAAGTTGACCTCAAATGTCTTCCTCCATTGCTTTCCACTTTATTTACTGAGGCAAGGTTTCTCATCAAATGCAGAGATTTCAGGTCCTTATAGGTCCAGATAGCCAACTTGCCCCAAGGATCTGTCTATGCTTCCCAGTTGCTAGGATTACAGATCTCTTCTTCCCACCCTGCTTTTATCTGGGTTCTGGGGGTTTGAACTCTATCCACCTAGCTCAGATATCCACAACTTTTAATAAGTATATAGAACAAACCAAATATATAATTCTACTATATTACATATCAATCTGGAACAATAAACCACAGGATTGGTACTTTAGATAACCATACATATTGAATATCTGTTTATCATAATGCAGAGTGCTGGTTACTAGAGGAATTTTCTTTCTAAAACACAAACAAGAAACAAAAACAACAACAAAACAAACAAAAAACACCAGAGGCTGGTGAGATGGCTCATTTGCTTAAAAGCATTTGCTGTTCTCTCAAAGGACACAGGTTCAGTGCTCAGCACCCACATGGTGGCTCACAATAGTCTGTAACTCCTCTTACAGAGGATCATCCCTCTTCATGCATGCATGTGGTGATCATTCAGGCAAACATTCATACACTTAAAATAAAATAAATGCATCTAAAACAAAACAACAATAAAAACGTCCTGGCTAATACTATCCTTAATAGACATGAGTAGGAAGGTTCATGTAGTTGTAGAATGGTGGAACTAGACTGGATATCATATACTTGAGGAGACATGTATGTGTTAATTTAGTAGGAACTCTGGCATGTAATCAGTGCAATGGAGATGCAGCTATTACTGCTACCATTAGTCTTAGCCATCCTGATGAACCCACCTTTACTTACTTACAAAAATCATCTGAGTCCTTGTAACAGTTGAGTACATTTTAAAATTTAGTGGTAGTGTGTGTGTAGGTCAGAGGACAATTTGCAGGTATCAAATCTCTCTTTTCACCATATGGGTCCAGAGATTTAACTCATGTCATCAGGCTTGATACCAAGCCCCTTTACCTTCTGCCCCCATTGCATCAGATGAGATCCTATGGTTTCTCCCCAGACACAAAGTTGGAAAGGGTGGCTGTCAGGGACTTTCTATGATCTGAAAAATTGAGACCAGGCCAGTGTTAGCAGCTGTGTCTGGGATGGAACGTAGCAGCTACTGATATACTGATATGCCTTTTGTAGAAAGAGTAAAAATCAAGGCTTGGAGATGTTAAGAGGTCATCTGCCTTTCTTCTTAAATTTCCCCTTTTATCTAGGTTGTTCATATAAACTATGGCATCTTAAACTCTTTCTGAGAGCAACCCTTTCTATCATGAGAAATTTTTATGAAACCTCCAGTGTGTAGGTATATAGAATAGATACACCAATCAAACATTTAAAAAACATTTATTTCAGCCTTTAAGCTTTTTAAATGCACATTTATTTATTTATTTAATGAGTGTGCATGTGTGTGTGTGTTTGTGCATGTGAATGTGTCAGAGGACAACTTATAAGAATGAATTCTTTCCTTCCACTGTAAGGGTCCCTGGGATCTAACTCTTGAGTTGTCAGTCATGGTGGCAAAATCCTTTAATGACATATCCATCTTACCTGTCTGAAATATTTACTTTAGAACAATTCTTTTGTATACACATGGTTTTTTTCTTGATAACATCAAATTTGCTTACTAGTAAGATGGAGGTTTGTAGACATACTTTTCTTTGGGCTGCCAGTTCACAAAAATGACATAGAGACTTATTAATTATGAAAGCTTGGCCTATAGCTTAGGACTGTCACAGTAGCTTTTATAACTTAAAATAACCCATTTTTATTAATCTACATTTTGCCTCATAGCTTTTTACCTCTCTTCCATTTTGCATCTCCTATTTTCTCTCCATGTCCTCTGATGTCTCTCCGGTGCCTAGATTCCTCTCTCTGTGTGCCCAGAAGTCCTGCCTAACCTCTTCCTACCTAGCTATTGGCCATTCAGCTCTATATTAAACTGATCAGAAGGCGCCTTTGCAAAGACACATCTCTACAGTGTACAAAAAGATTATTCCACAACAGAGATTCTTGTTTATTTTCATATAAACAGTAAAATCATGGATGGATAGTTGTCACTGCAGAATATAGAACATCTTTTATACTTGTCAGGGTTGATCAACATTTTTATTTTATTACTTTATTATTTTATTATTTATGTGCATATGTGTGTGCCTTCCTGAGTTTACATGTACCACACATGTGCAGGTGCATGCAGAAGCCAGAGGACATCTATTGTTCAAATCTTAGATGGTCTTTTAATAAAAAACAAAACAAAACAAAACAAAAAACCCAGAGCCAGATATCAAGGTAAAAGCTGAAAGATCAGAGAAAGAGAATAGCCAGTCACTAGTTCTTACCTCTACAAAATCTTCAGCCTAGAGAGAATGAGTTCCCATTTCCTCATGCCTTATATACCATTCTTTGCCCAGATATCAGTTCCTGGGATTAAAGGCATGTGTGTGTGTGTGTGTGTGTGTGTGTGTGTGTGTGTGTGTGTGTGTGCTTTCCCAGTACTAAGATTAAAGGTGTGTGCCACCACTGCCTGGCTCTGTTTCCAGTGTGGCCTTGAACTCACAGAGCTCCAAATGGATCTCTGCCTCCCAAGTGATAAGATTAAAGGTGTGTGCCATGACTGCCTGACCTCTATGTCTAATCTAGTGGCTGGTTCTGTCCTCTGATCATCAGGCAAGTTTATTGGGGTTCACAGACATCAGGTCCTCTGAAACTGGAGTTATGGATGCTTGTACACCACCTGACATGGGTGCTGGGAACTGAACCCAGGTCCTCTGGACGAGCAACAAGTGCTCCTAACTACTAAGCCATCCCCAGTTTGTGAGCAGTCTATAAAGATTACGGCAACACGGGTGGACAATTCCAGGCACAGCAGCATCAAATCTGAGTTAATTGCTGTTCTTCATACTGTATTACTTTTTACTTTTTTCTGATGCTGTGGAAAAAAAAATGACAAGTTAGGGAACAAAAGGTTTATTATGGCTTTCAGTTCCAGAGGGATAGGGTCCAGGCTGGTGGGAAGAGAGGCAACACATAAGAAGGACATTGTGGCAGGTTCAGATGGCTGACTGGTCACATTGCACTGGTACTCAGGAATCAGAGATAACAGGAAGTTACACCAGGCTCTAAAGCCCTCACATACCTCCCCCAGCGATCCTTCCTCTTTCAGTGTCCATCTGCTAATGGTTCTATAACCTTCCAAAACCACATTTCCAGCTGGGGAGCAAGCAGACAAACACATGAGACACGGGAGACAAAGAACAATGCTGATGTTCAGGGGTTTTCTTCTCAAAAGACCCAGGAGGATTTCAAGTGAAGTTGGCCTATATGAGCAATCTCATGCTGAAGTGCCTTGGGCTAGTTGATAAAATCACCATAGCTCAGCATTTTGATCAGCAAGGTCTTTGAGTCCCCTGGGCAATGTGCTTAACCTTTCTCAACTTTAGTTTCCTCATCTGTGAAATCCAAACCTTGGCATTGATGTCATAGCACAGTTGTGAAACTTACATGGAAATACAATGTGAGAAGTATCTGACCAATGGTAAGATTTATGTAAAGTGGCAGCTTGAAAAACTCCAAAAGAACAGAAAGCTGGAATGATAATGACAGATTGTCTCAACACATCTCAGTTAGAGTGGCAATGCAGTGTGCTATGTTTGTCAAGGTGATGGGGCCTCCTGGAATACTTCTGTGTAGCATGAAAACATGGGGCTGCATTGTGAAATTAACTGAGTTTTCAATATCTTCTCAGTAATGTCCATGACATTGGACAATGCAAGAGTAAAAACTATGTGCCTTTCCCAGGTACCAGGCACCCCATCATCAAAATGTGCAAAATGCAAGCTTAACTCTGTTTCCCACAGACTAAATTTTGGCGTAAGTCAAAGCTGATTCTCTTAATTTGGTTGAGTAGCATTGTTCTCTCGAGCTGCTCTTGTTTTCTAATGAGTGTGTTTCCATAGCTACTTATGAAGGAATAGAAAGTTATTCCTGGGCTTCTTGTTTAATAGAAGTGGGCTCAGCAAAGAATTAGAGGGCAGTGTTGCTGCTGATAATGAAAAGTTGTATCAAAGCTGGCTCAGAAACTGTGAAGCTTAAATCTGATTGTCAGCTAGATTGGCTTAAGTAACTCCTAGAATAGTATTGAGTCATATCTTGGATTGTGTCTGCATCATGTGACATTTCCAGGAAAGATTAACTAAGGAGATACAACCCACCATGGTAGGAAAGGTTTGGTGTAGTGAAGTGAACCAGCTGGTCAGATTGTGTTTACAGTCAGGAAACAGAGAGAGGACAGGGCATGGTCATGTGCAAAGTAACTTTGAGGCTCATTTCCCATGACTCCCTACAGTTAAACCCAACCTCAAGACCCAACCCAAGCTGGAGACCAAGTATTCAGATACATGTGTCTATAAGGAACAATTTACATTAAAATACCAATTCTTTAGTTATTTTATTTGGTTATTTGACTCAACCATCAAGTGTTTAAAAAAATTGTAAAAACCACTTTGCACTAACTTGATATGTTAGAACTAACTAGTTTTATTCTGGCATG
>CABHPQ010121906.1:20500-47488 GCA_902168405.1 Peromyscus aztecus | reverse complement strand
CCTCTATCATCTTCTTAAAGTCATTTTTAGGATTGATTTTTTTTCTGTTTCTTCTGCCTTGGTATGTTCAGGACTTGCAATTGTAGAGTCGGTAGGTTCTGGTGTTGTCATAAAAGTCTTTATGTTGTTGCCTGTATTTTTCCGCTGGCGTCTACTCATCTCTTTCTCTGCTCAGTGCAGATGGTGTAAGACCCTAACCCTTCAGGCTTACACCTCCAAGTCTCAGGAATGAGAAACTTCAAGCACCAGGAAATGAGAAACTAAAAATCTGGTTCCCTGGGCAAGCTGACCACCCCTGTTCTCAGTCGGTGAGGTGTATACTTACGATTCTGGTGCTCTGGTTCAGTGGTTGGGTGGTCTTGATAAGTTCTTTTGAGAGCTTCTTGAAATACAGGATCCAAAGACACCTCTTACTCCGTGGCTTGCTGTATAGCTGGGTGGCTGGCCCCTGATGTTCTCCTCCTTCTCTGGCTCCTCGATCCTTCAGGTTCTGGCCAGCACCGCGGCGTCCTCCCTCATTGTCTCTGTAGTCACAGCTGCACTGATCCCTGCCATGCAGAGCCCAGTTCCCGCAGGGCACACCTGCCCCGCACTGCGCTCTCCACTAGTTCCCAATTGAGAAGCAATCAGCAAGGTGATTAACATCCACTGTGCGGGTTTGGGCGTCCTTGAACCTTGTAGCTCCTCTTCTTGCGTTCACCCGGGGAGTCCCCAGCCGCTGCTCCTTCCCTGTGCTGGCTACGACCACCCTGCTCATACCACGCCTCTCACCCGAGTGCCCGGTGATCTGCTCACCCGCAGGCCTGGGGAGACTGCGCAGGAAGGATTGATCCAAACCGCGGATTCCTGTAGAAGGCAGAGAAACTTTGATGCTCTAGCCAGCTTTTCTTAACTTAAATTAATCCTTCTATCTTTTGTTTCTGAGCTTTTATCTTTCTCTTTTTCTGTATACCTTTTTTTGACGTCTTTCTTTGTGGCCCTGTTCCTCTTACTTCCACATCAGTTCATCATCCAATTTTGCTCTCACTCACGGCCCACCGGCGGCAGCCGCCATCTTCTTCCAATCAATAGCTCTCTTCTAAATGAAGAGCTGCGCAGCTGCGGGTATAGCTCCATCAGAATGCTTATCTATCTCCTTCTTGTTCTTACTTGGCCGTTATTCCTCTTTCTCTTTTGTTCTAGAAACATGGATGATTATGACGTTATTGCTCACCACAGTCATAAACTAACATCTCTCTCTTCACTCCTTAAAATCTAAGTTAGAAGAGGTCCTGAACAGAAAATCTAAGGAATCTTAGTGATGTCTGGACACTCTGGACATTTCCCCTTAAGTTTGCAATGCCTTGGTCCACTTTTGACAGGATCTACTACCCACGTCCCGTTAGTGATAACACTGTGAGAACTAATTTTGGCCAGGACCAGTAGATACAGACTCAAAGGTCAGTAATCTTACTGACAATACCTCATAGTGGCTATGCCTCTAAAACCAAAATGTGTAATGCAGCAATAGTATCATGATGTGAAATAATAGAACTCCATTTTATTTTTAATTGTCTTTTTATTTTAAAGTGTATTAGTGCAATGTAAAAATCTAAGTACGCATGCTTAGCATAGTTTGGATGAAAGTATTTTCTTAGGTAGGTGGGAGTATAAGCAGGGAGTAAAAGCTAAGTGGGTTAATGAGGAATACGATTGGAAGGGCTTTTTGGCAATTTTGAAATAAGTTTTACTGTATCCCCAAAGCATCCTTACTGGAGTATCTAGAGTGCTGAAATAATAGTCACAAACAGTGGGGTCTTCTAACTCCTAGACATGTTGCTTCAGGACCATAGTAGCTTCTGAAACTTATTCCAGACTGCCATGCAAATACTCTCAGTTTTGTTTGTTTGTTTGATTGTTTTTCTAAGGCAGGGTTTCTCTATGTAGTCCTGGCTGTTCTGGAACCCACTCTGTACTCTGTAGCCCAGGCTGGCCTCAAACTCAGAGGTCCACCTGCCTCTGCCTCCTGAGTGCTGGGATTAAAGGTGTGCACCACCACCACCACCACCACCACCACCACCACCACCACCACCACCCCCAGCAATGTAGGCTTAGCATTCAAGTACGTCAGAAGGTCCCAGGGTGGGAAGCATCCACTTCACACCGTCACACTCAGCATGACTTTGGTAACGATTTTGATAATTTTAATATTTGAAGAGAGAAAACAAAGAATTCTTGACCATTTCAAAAAGCCATACAGTTTTAAGATGTTCTTTTCAATTATGAAGGAAAAATTATATTTGTCAAAATTATATGATAGGTGACTCTGCAATATATGATAATAACAGAAAACCTGGCTTTCTCAGTCTGGGAGGCTATGATTACCATGACAGCTACTAGATGATTCATTCAAATCAAGAAAAAAACCCAAAACCAAAAACAAAACAACAAAACCAAAAAATCCCCCACACACCCTACTTTAGAAAATCCTTGAAAAATACAACTAATCATTCCCACAGATCTGAGAGCAATTGGATATTTCTAGTTACAGATAATTTCTTCTAGTTACAGATAATTTCTTCTACTGTCAAACAATGACCTGTAGCCTTTGTTTTCTTTCTAGATTTATGTGTTGCCAGGTTTAACATGAACCTTAGTTTAACCTTAAAGATAAATTAAGAAGAAAAAAACATGTCTAGGGTGGAGTCTGCAATGAGTTATGCAGGATTCCAAATCAGGACTGAAAACCAGACTCATTGGTTTAGGACAGGATGTGGTACAAGCAGGAAAACTGTGAGGAGGTGGCCCAGTAGCCAGAATGTTGGCTCAAGCACTCAAATTTTAAGACAGGAAACAACTTTAGAGTACTCACATGAAAAACTAGGGGCCAGAGATTACAGACTTCTGCTCAGGAATAGAGTGAAATTGTGTGTTTTACCAAAAATGCTCCTTAGCAGGCCAGTTTTTCTGTCTTTCAGTTTAGATAGATCTGTCCAATTTTATGATCACTACTGAGATGAGGTTTTAAGAAGACATCTAGAAACGACACTGTTCCAACTTGGCGCCGGATTGCTGGCCACTTTCGGATAGCTTCTCTTGTGTGTGACCACTGCGTTCCCCACTGCCATCATCCATCATCTTCACTTCCCGCCTTGCCTTTCTCATCCACAAATACTTCTCCACTTGCATTTTAATTGTAACTAAAAACTGTTAGTGTTGTTTTTTTTGAGACAGGGTCCTTCTATCTAAATTGTCCTCTGCCTCCTGAGTGCTGGAATTAAAGGCATGTGCCACTATGCCTCAATACATTTTTAAATATACAGATTACTTTTCCACAACAGAGTAAAAGATGAACTAATAAAGATTTGGGTCTTCATCAATATATATTATTAAATATTTGTTAAATAAACAACAAAAACATTCCCAAAGTTCTAAAATCAACCCAAAAGTAGAAAACAAAACAAACAAACAAAATCCAAATTCACTTATATTTCTTTTTTTCTGGCTAGAGGGAAGTCACAGTTGCAAACACTTGCAGCTTGGGTCTCTACCAGAACTCAGCAGGGTTAATCTGCAGGCACTGGTCGCTGCGGCACTAGTACACTGAAGATGTGGGAGTTGTGATGGTTTTAATGAGAATGGCCTCATAGGCTCATATGTTTGAATACTTGGTCCTAGTCAATGGAACTTGTAGGGAAGAATAGGAGGTGTGGACTTGGAGGAGGTGTGTCACTGGGTGCCTGCTGGAGGTTTCGGAGGTGTGGACCTGTTGGAGGAGGTGTGTCACTGGGTGCCTGCTGGAGGTTTCGGAGGCCCCCTGTTACTCCCAGTGCTGGCTGGCGGTTGTTGGTCAGGCTGTGAGCTCTCAGCTGTTCCTACTGCAATGTCTGTGCCTTCTGTCATGGACTCTAACCCTTGAAACCATAAGTGAAATTAAACACTTTCTTCTACAGTTGCTTTGGCCATCATGTTCTATCACAGCAACAGAAAAGTAACTAAGGAGTATAGTAGAAGTTTCTTTTTTTTTTTTTTTTGAGTAATCACTGTTCAAGGTTTATTTGGTGTTTTCATTGGCATGACACTTGGGCAGTTGGTTGCATCATCCATATGCGGATCTTACTTTTTCCATAGTATTTTAATGTACACTACAGACACATAATACACAAAATAATATCCTTTAGAACAGTTATGCACAAATATGCATAATGCATTTACCCACTGGAGCCGCGTTATGACTACCTGGGAACTCACTGGCCTAGGCATGTTGGTGAGGGTGCACAGCAGACACAGCAGGCTCCCGAGATAACTGAAGCCTGCACACAATTGGCAGTGTGTCTCAGAGACAGTGGGACGACAGTGGGACTGCCACACCAACCAGGTTACCACTACACAAGTACACTTAGCATCAGGTAGAGCTGTGGGAACTGTCACCTTAACACAACAACACTAAACACAGCTCAGATGAGGAGATGGTGTGTGGTCTCCATGGAAACCCCGCTGCAGCCTGGACAGTGAAGCTCTAGGACATCTGAGGACTTTAGAACTGTAGCTCTTTCTGGATGCCCCAGAGGGTATCTGCACTCTTCTTCAAGCGGGCCTCCTCTTCAGAAGTCAGAGTCACCTTCACAACATCTGAGATTCCATTTTGTCCCAGGACACAAGGGACACTGAGGAAGACATCATCCTTGATTCCATAGAGACCCTTAATCATGGTAGAAATGGGATGCACCCGCCTAAGATTCTTCATCATGCTCTCAGCCAGGTCGGCCACGGAGAGGCCAATGGCCCAGGATGTATATCCTTTGAGTTTAATCACCTCATAGGCGCTGTCAACCACCTGCTTGTGAACCTCTTTCCACTGCTCCTTGTCTGCATCGCTGCCCAGTTCTGGGTTCAGATTCTTCAGGGAGACACCAGCAACATTGACACCACTCCACACAGGCACACTGGAGTCTCCATGCTCCCCTAGGACCCATCAATGACAGCTTAGCGGGTGAATGCCCAGTCTTTCTCCCATCAGGTAACAGAACCGAGTTGAATCCAGATTGCAACCACTCCCAATACCTCGGTTTTTGGGGAAGCCACTTATCTTCAAGGCCACGTAGGTCAAGATATCAACTGGGTTTGAAACAATAAGCAGCTTGCAGTTTGGACTATACTTCACAACATTGGGAATGATGAACTTGAAGATGTTCACATTTCGCTGGACCAGATTGAGTCGGCTCTCTCCCTCTTGCTGACAGGCCCCCGCTGTGATAATGACCAGCTGGGAGTTTGCAGTCACACTATAGTCTTTGCCAGAGACAATTTTTGGTGTTCTGAGGAAAAGGCTGCCGTGCTGGAGATCCATCATCTCTCCCTTCAGCTTGTCTTCCATGACATCAACAAGGGCAAGCTCATCGGCCAAGTCCTTCATTAGGATACTGATGGCACAAGCCATGCCAACAGCACCAACTCCAACAACCGTAATCTTGTTCTGGGGGGCTTGTTCTTCCTTAAGTAGATTCACAATCAGCTGGTCCTTGAGGGTTGCCATCTTGGTGGACTTTGAACCTCTTGGGACCGCTAGTGCACAATGGACAGCAGCGTGGTCTGGGCTTGGCGACAGAGGCTCCAGCCATAGTAGAAGTTTCTAAAGCCACTTCATCCAGCCCTTGCCATCCATTCATGGTAATAGCTAGCAGACATTCACCTTGCTTTAATTCTTTTCTTTATTATTTATTCTTTATTGTTTTACCTTCTTGGTATTTTGCATTTTTACCATGACAGTAATTTAAAGATGATGCGTTGACAAAACACACTTGTCTCTTTCCCAAGACCACACCAAAATGACACTAAAGAAAAAGACACTGGGCATGGTGACACACTCCTTTGATCCCAGCACTTGGGAGGCAGAGATAGGAGAATCTCTGAGTTCGAGGCCAACCTGGTCTACAGAGTGAGATCCAGGACAGCCAGAGCTACACAGAGAAACCTTGTTTTGAAAAAACAAAACAAGCAAACAAACAAAGGCAAAGACACAGCGGATAAATAGAAAGAGTAAAAGTGGCTGAAACTTTTTCAGTAAATATTCAGCAGTGGGAAAGCATGGAGCAGTAACTACGTTAGAAGATAGAGGTATTGTTTAGGAGGCGAGAAGTGCTCCTTTGTGCAAGAGATCTAAAGAAGCCCAGGACAGTTCGCAGTGGGTGGGGTCAAGCAGCTGGGGACCAGTACATGCACAAAGCATGCACAAAAATGTACCCTCAATTACATCTGAGTGCTCTCAGGAGTTGAGACAGTCAAGTGTTTTGCATGAGTTTTTTTTTTTTTTTACGCTTTCAAATACTTCCACAGATTTCTTAAACTTCCTGTAGGGCCTGTTCCAGCATAACCACACTTGCAAGGAAATTTGTTTTATGCTATTATTTAGTTTAATTATTCCATCCTGCACTTACTATCTTTCAAAGGAGCTGGGCATAATTCTCTCTATAACATGCATGCTTATGCTTGAAGATAATTATCAAATGTTCTCCCGAGATGAATGACTTCTGTGTCCTTCTGCACAGTCATTTATTTTCAACCCTTTTTATCAAGTGTGTTTCCTCTGATCAGTTTCCAAATCTCCTGCATTTATCACACCAAGCCAGAGACCACAGTGCAGCCATCCTGAAACATCCCCACCACAAAGAGAAGGTAAGTGCTTAAGGGATATTTGATTTTTATGCAGCACTTGTAACTTCCAAAGCATGCTTTCATGTACTGTTTTATCACTTGAGGTACATATTGTATCATCTTGGTCCCAAACTCTATTGGATGGGTCTATACTAAGCTGGGTTCAGACTGAGGTAATGTGGAGTTCATTTGCATTGGTTTAAAGTCCATGTGGTTCTGAAGATGTATCAGGAATCCATAAATCTTTGTTTTCCCTGGAGCAGAAAATGTCTAGGTATTGGAAAAATATCACAGAGGCTTCTATAGTCTGAACTTTCTGGGGCGATGAAATGTTCTATACTGGTCTGTGCAGTATGGCAGCTGTTAGTCACATGGCTATGAAAACGTAGTTAATGCAAGGGAGATGGAGGCAATCCCTACTTTCCTGTGGCATTGAGGATTGAACCAGTTCTACCGCTGAGCTGTTTTTATTATTTTAAAGTGTGTTATTTTTGTTTATGTTGCATTTGTTTAACTCTGTGAAGCTGTGATACTTTGCCTGTCTAAAACACCTGATGGTCTAATAAAAAACTCATCAGCCAATAGCAAGGCAGGAGAAAGGCTAGGTGGGGCTGGCAGGCAGAGAGAATAGAAAGAAGGAGAAATCTGGGGGGAAGGAGAAGTAATAGCCAGAGAAGAAGGAGGAGGACGTCAGGGACCAGCCACCCAGCTACACAGCAAGCCATGGAGTAAGATTTACAGAAGTAAGAGAGTAGGATAAGTTAATAAAAGCTGGCAAGAAACAAGCCAAGCTAAGGCTGGGCATTCATAATTAAGAATAAGCCTCCGTGTGTGGTTTATTTGGGAGCTGGATGGCCCCCAAAAGAGCAAAAACAACAACACTTAGCCCTTTGTAATTGATTTTGAAAAAAATATCCTGAGGCGTTGCTAAGGATTGTCTTCTACTTGAAATCCTGTCTCAACCTTCAGAGTAGCTAGGATTACAGCTATATGGCATCATGTCAGCCCAGAACTTTTGCTTAACTTTAGCTATAAATAGTAGTGTGGAGCTAGTGGCATGGCCTTTGGACCATCCTTAGGTCAGAGTCTAAGCTGAGGAGTGAAGCGTAGACCAGTTGTTTTCTTTCACCATGGATTTCTTTATTCTAATGAATCCATGATGACTGGAGTGCTGGGTGGGGTTTGAACCTGGGGCGTTGTGCATGCTGAGCAAACACTATTCCACTGAGCTGTGTCTTCAGCACCCACTCCCCTTTCTCCTTCCATTTTTAGCTATTGTGTTTTTGAGGGAAGGTTGTGCTAAGTTGCCAAAGTTGGTCTTGAACTTGAAACCCTCCTGCTTCACACTGACGCCAATGGCAGGTTATATACCTGATACACTTGCACCTCTAGGACCATCGCAAGGCATGCTGATAAGCTGTTTTTATATTTTAGGACAGATTTGATGACGAGAAGGATCTTAATGGAATCCAAGTGTTTTGCTATGTATTTTTTCAGGAATGTTGGTATTATGTGACTAATTCCTGGGGTTTTCTTCAGAAATACATACTGAGCTTTTTGCCTAGGACAGTAAATTGGTTCTCAAGTACATGTACATGGGCATAAAAACAAAAACACTGGGTGCTGAGATGGTGAGCAAGCATGTTTTGGCAAAGAGGAAAAGTCTTAAGAGAGACTGATGCTAACTATCCATCTTAGAGTCAGACCAATCTTGCTAAGCTATAGGA
Source organism: Peromyscus aztecus (assembly GCA_902168405.1). Lineage (NCBI taxonomy): Eukaryota > Metazoa > Chordata > Mammalia > Rodentia > Cricetidae > Peromyscus > Peromyscus aztecus. The sequence goes on along the minus strand of CABHPQ010121906.1, from coordinate 39,128 downwards.
CAGGGCAGCCTTTTACTTATGCATGGCATACTTACTGTCATGAAGAGGTCATATTAAAGGAGATACATATATATATATATCTGTATATATATACACAAACTTGACTGATTCAATTTAAAATCTGCTATGGCCCAGCGGTGGTGTCACATGCCCTTAATTCCAGCACTCAGGAGGCAGAGGCAAGCAGATCTGTGTGTTCAAGACCAGCCTGGTCTACAAAGTGAGTTCCAGAACAGCCAGGGCTACACAGAGAAACCTTGTCTGCAAAAAACAAACAAACAAACAAAAGTCTGCTGTGTATTTGGGACATATTTTGCTTAGTTGAGATTGTAAAGGACTTTAAAACCCAGGGGCAGTGAATAGAAGGGCAAGGATAGGCATGAAGAATCACTCTTGCTTTTTTATATACATACATTCTCCAGATTGTGAGTCTATAAAGAGTCTTGTCCACTTATGGGATATATATCTTCTTAAAAGCAAGATAGTGTCATGGTTCTTTTGTAAATCTATAGTTGTTGACTTAATTATTGCTTTCTTGCTCTGACCTTTTCTTTCTTACAGTCCTGTTTGTTTCTTTGAGTTGACATTAAACTTACAACATTTCTTTCCTGCTTCAATTTTAGCTGGTGACCTTGCCTCTGATTTTTTTCCCATCAGAGAAAATAGAAGCTGATTGAAAAGTACTTCTCTTTCTTCTAACTTCAGATTGACTGAACTACTTGTGTTTATACCTAGTATTATTCTGCTTTTCCTCCTTTTGCCATGAATGGTTGTTCTAGTTTGGTTTCCATTGCTATGGTAAAACACTGACCAAACCAACCTGGAAGAACAGGCTTATTTGGCTTATTGGTTGCAGTCCATCACAGAGGGAAAAGAGGGCAGGAACTCAAGACAGGAACCTTGTTGTGGGGTATTCACCACAGAAGACTGCTCAAACATGGATTTCAGTCAATAGAAAATCTTTATAGCCAGCCGGTAACTACACTGGGTGTTTGGGATCCCATTGTAGCACTGAGCCTTTTTCAGAGTGAACTTTCAAGCACAAAAAACACGTTCTGGGTTGACATATTTCAGGTAACAAGAAGTTAGCCGGAAGTGGAACTACAGAAGCCAAAAAGCAAGGTTAGTACATTTAGAGACTTTCCCAGAACTATGGACTTTGATTTCATTCTTTTTTCATTTTTGGGAGGTGATGTTATCTATACCTGCCAAATTTTTACAGCCTGAATGGCACTTCCATCATGGAGTCAGTTGTGCCAAGTGCTGGGGCTCTGTTACAACCTAGAGACAGGAAGTGGAGCAGAGACCATGGAAGAACACCACTTATTGGCTTGCTCACACTAGCTCATGCTCAGCCTGCCTCCTTATACAACAGATGACAATCTACTTAGAGTGGCACTGCCCACAGTGGCTGGGCCTTCCTGTATCAACAATGAACCAAGAAAATACATCAAAGGAATGCCACAGGCCGATCTGATGGAGGCAATTCCTTGGTTGAGGTTCTCTCTTCCCAGATGACTCTATTGGTGTCAAGCTGACAACGGAAGCTAACTCTGACAGTCACCTGTCTTGACTACGCGGTGCAAGCCCTCCTTTGTCTACCAGAGCTCATCTCTCCTTAGCAGTTGAAAGAGTTCCTCCTACATTTGCTTGTTCTCATTATCCATCGTCCATTTCCAGCTGGTTTTTCTATTATGTACTTGCTTCACTGTCTCTCATATTCATAGCAAACCTTAATTCCAATTATCACCAGTTGATAAATCATAGCTCACTTTATAATGCTCTCTCTCTCTCTCTCTCTCTCTCTCTCTCTCTCTCTGTGTGTGTACATTTATTTTTCTGACTCAGGACCCAATCCAGATTCTGGTACATATATAAGCTTTTAGGTTTGAACTGAATTATTAATTTGCTTCTAATCCATACACTGAAGGTGAATCAATGTCACTGCTGGGACCAGGTTTCATAAAGCAGTGTCTTCCACTTTGCCAGAACACTCTTTCCCTTGTTGGTTTCCATGAAATATGTTGTTATGTTGGGAAGGCTCATTTAGGAGAGAAATGAGAATGAGTTTCAGGGCAGTAGCTTGCCAGGAACCATGGCCCTCAGTCCACAGCTCTCAGGACTCAGTTTCTGCCAAACCCCATGTGACCTTGAGAATGGACTTTTCCCAAAGAAGTCTCTTGCTGTAGCCTTCTGGGTTGCTAAAGCAGAAAACGTGCCCTGATTCGTAACTTGCAGACATTTTGAGATGTTGAAAGTGCTTTGATTTGAGTTGCTAAGTCTGTGATAGATACATAACAATAGGCAAGAAATATCCTGTTCTGCCATTATTGCTTCTCTACAACATCCTCTCTTTTTGGTTTGTTTTGAGACAGGTCTCACTATGTAGCCCTGGCTGTCCTTGAACTCACTATGTAGACAGGGCTAGCCTTAAAGTCAGAGATCCACCTGCCTCTGTCTCCCGAGTGCTGGAATTAAAGGTGTGCACCAGCATGCCATCCATCCTCTTCTTTTGTAACACCTACTAGAAAAAATTTAGAGTCTTTAAATTTTTAGTGGTTTCCCTCTAGCCCTGATATGTGGACCCAGCATTCTACCTGAGGATGCCTTCCATTTCTTCCTTCTGAGGAGCCCTCCAGTTTATTAGAACACCACCTTGAATTCTCAGGATTCTGCATCTCCATAGCCCCTTCCATTCCAGGTCTTTCTGCTGGCATGATTTTTCAGATCACTTACAACTCTAAACTTCTTATTAGGATAAAAAATGAAACATGCCACATCATTGATTGTGGTTTTTTTTTTCAATTCAACAACACTAAAGCATTTTTCAGAATACTTTGTGCTCATATGATACACATTTTTGCTATATTCAAGAATTTACTGAAAGGCCACATGATTCTGTTTTTAGGTCTACCTTCTTAAACCATCACTTTGGTTTTTAATGCCTATGATTTAATGGTAGCAAATGACAGTTTTACTCATTAACTACAAATGATCCTCACAGTTTTTATAATTAGATAATAAAGGCACAAGTGAACAATGGCAAGGTAGTTTGAATGTAATTGGTCCCCATAAGCTCATAGGGAGTGGCACTATTATGCACTATTAGGTGTGGCTTTGCTGGGGTAGGTGTGGCCTTGTTGGAGGAAGTATGTCCCTGTGGAGGTGGGCTTTGAAGTCTCCTATGCTCAAGCCATGCCCAGTGTCTCAGACCACTTCCTGTTGCCTGCAAATCAAGATATAAGGACTCCTGGCTACTTCTCCAGCACCATGTCAGCCTGAATGTCACCATGTTGCACCATGATAATAATGGACTATACCACTGAAAATATAAGCCACACCAATTAAATATTTTTCCTTTGTAAGAGTTTCTGTGCTCTTGGTGTCTCTTCACAGCAATAGAAACCCTAAGACAAATAGGGACAATGAGAACTTTGCTGTAGTTCACTGTCAGGCTGTAGTTCACAAAGCCCACACTGACCCAAGGGTTCCTGTGTGCTATCTCACTGTGAACATGAAGAGACTGGAGACATTCATACCCTCTCAGTTTAGGTTCAGACCTGTGTTGTTCTCTTCCTGAGAATGTGATGAGCCTAACGCAGGGAGGGTAGTTTAGTCAGTCTGACTCAAATGCTGCCCAGTTGTCCAGAGTCTTTGAAAGATGTTATTTGGATTTGGAAGAACAAAATAACTAGAATGGTGTATTTGAGTGTTTGATCATCATTTGTTCTTCTGAACCCCTGGGAACTCAATTCCCTACTGTTTGCAATAGCTATGGAAAAGCAATTGCTGTCTGATACCTACTCATACCATTCCTGAGACCCAAAGGTTACACATAAAAAAAAAAGAGGAAAACAGATGACAGAGGAGTATTTATAGTTTTTTGAACTCATGAAGGCTTTCTGAAAGCCCAAGTCATGGAGTCAGTGACAGCAGAGAGGTGTCTGTCCGTTCCGTCACATTTTCCATGCAGTACTCAGGGGTTCTCTCAAGCATCACTTAACTTTGTCTTTATCACATTGGAAGTCTAACCTAAACTATACCAGCAAAATGTAACCATCTGTTAAAAAAGTTTAATTATGCAAAGAATCGGTTAATAATTTAGGCATTTCAAAGGTCTGAATTTCCTAGAAAGTTTATATTGAAGAAAGGGAGAGAAATCAAAAGGGCTGTGGGCCAAGAATGGTCACATGTTAGGGTCTCCTTTTCTTTAAAGAATTTCCTTGAGTCCCCAACTTCACTATCAATGTCACTGAGGCTTTACTGAATCTGAGTACTAGTATACATTAATAAAAACACAATGAAGCTGGGCATGGAGGCACACGCCTTTAATCCCAGCACTCGGAAGGCAGAAAAGCAGGCAGATCTCTGAGTTTGAGGCCAGTCTGGTCTACAGAGTGAGTTCCAGATCAACCAGGAATACACAGAGAAACCCTGTCTCAAAAATAAATAAATAAATGAATAAATAAATAAATAAATACATGTATATGAGAGGGATTTTCTTTTATAAAAGTGACTCATATGCAAAGTAACACTGTAGTGTAAAGGAACAGCCTTTCTTTTTCTTTGTGGAGAGATGTCTGTTGTTGATACTGTATTTTGTTTTTTTTGTTTTGGTTTTTATTTTATTTTATAATTTAATTTAATTTTACATATTAACCACGGATTCCCTTGTTCTCCCCCCCTTTCCCCCAGCCCACCCCCCATTTCCATCTCCTCCAGGCCAAAGACTCCCCTGGGGATTGAGTTCAACCTGGTAGATTCAGTCCAGGCAAGTCCAGTCCCCTCCTCCCAGGCTGAGCCAAGTGTCCCTGCATAAGCCCCAGGTTCCAAACAGCCAACACATGCACTGAGGACAGGTCCTGGTCCCACTGCCTGGATACCTCCCAAACAGATCAAGCTAATCAACTGTCTCACTTATCCAGAGGGCCTGATCCAGTTGGGAGCTCCTCAGCTATTGGTTCATGGTTCATGTGTTTCCATTCATTTGGCTATTTGTCCCTGTGCTTTTTCCAATCTCGGTCTCAACAATTCTTGCTCATACAAACCCTCCTCTTTCTTGCCAATTGGACTCCTGGAGCTCCACCTGGGGCCTGGCCATGGATCTCTACATCTGGTTCCCTCAGTCATTGGATGAGGTTTCGAGCACGACAATTAGGGTGTTTGGCCATCCTATCACCAGAGTAGGTCAGTTCGGGCTTTCTCTCACCCATTGCCAGTAGCCTATTGTGGAAGTATCTTTGTGGCTTTCTGTGGACCTCTCTAGCACTTTGCTTCTTCCTACTCTCATGTGGTCTTCATTTATCATGGTCTCTTATTCCTTGTTCCTCCTCTCTGTTCTTGATCCAGCTGGGATCTCCTCCCCTAAGCTCTCTTTCCCTCGACCCTTGCCCTTCATTATCCCCACTCACGTCCAGGTTGTTCATGTAGATCTCATTCATTTCTCTTTCATTGGGCGATCCCTGTGTCTTTCTTGGGGTCCTGTTTTCTAGGTAGCCTCCCTGGAGTTGTGAGTAGCACTCTAGTCATCTTTGTTTTATGTCTAGTATCCTCCTATGAGTGAGTACATACCATGTTTGTCTTTCTGAGTCTAGATTACCTCACTCAGGATGATTTTTTTCTAGATCCATCCATTTGCCTGCAAACCTCATGATGTCATTGTTTTTCTCTGCTGAGTAGTATTACATTGTGTATATGTACCACATTTTATTTATCCATTCTTCAGTTGAAGGGCATCTAGGTTGTTTCCAGGTTCTGGCTATTACAAACAATGCTGATATGAACATAGCTGAGCAAGTGCCCTTGTGGTATGATGGAGCATTCCTTGGGTATGCCCAAGAGTGGTATAACTGGATCTTGGGGGAGATTGATTCCCAATTTTCTAAGAAAGCGCCATATTGATTTCCAAAGTGGTTGTACAAGCTTGAATTCCCACCAGCAGTGGAGGAGAGTTCCCCTAGCTCCACATCCTCTCCAGCACAAGGTGTCTTCAGTGTTTTTGATCTTAGCCATTCTGACAGGTGTAAGGTGGTATCTCAGAGTCGTTTTGATTTGCATTTCCCTGATGATTAGGGATGTTGAGCAATTCCTTAAATGTCTTTCAGCCATTTGAGCTTCCTCTGTTGAGAATTCTCTGTTTAGCTCTATAGCCCATTTCTTAATTGGACTGTTGGGCATTTTGATGTCTAATTTCTTGAGTTCTTTATATATTCTGGATATCAGTCCTCTGTCAGATGTGGGGTTGGTGAAGACCTTTTCCCATTCTGTAGGCTGTCGCTTTGCCTTGTTGACTGTATCCTTTGCTCTACAAAAGCTTCTCAGTTTCAAGAGGTCCCATTGATTGATTGTTTCTCTCAGTGTCTGTGCTACTGGTGTTATATTTAGGAAGTGATCTCCTATGCCAATGTGTAGATGTAACCAACCGTCTTATTAAATAAGAAACACAGAGCCAAGATAAAGATAAAAGCCCAAGAGGTCAGAGCTAAGAGCTTACCCACGTGCTGTCTGGCTAGCTTCTTCCGCCAAGAGACCTCTCCAAAAAGGAGCTACTTCCTGTGCGTTTGTTTTTAAATAGAGTTCTGTTCTGCCTTCTCATTGGTCGTAAACCCAACTACGTGACTGCCTTGTCACGGCCTGTCTGTGCAGACCTCCAGGTCTTCTATGGTTGGTATTGAGATTAAGGGCGTGTGTCTCCAGTGCTGGCTGTATCCTTGAACACACAGAGATCTACCTAGTTCTGCTTACCAAGTGCTGGGATTAAAGGCGTGTGCCACCACCGCCCTGGCTTTCCCTATGGTTTGCTAATAGCTCTGACCCCTAGGCAACTTTATTTATTAACATACAAATAAAATCACATTTCAGTACAAATAGAATACCACTATACCAATGCGTTTAAGACTACTTTCTACTTTCTCTTCTATCAGGTTCAGAGTAGCTGGATTTATGTTGAGGTCTTTGATCCACTTGGACTTAAGTTTTGTTCACAGTGACAGATATGGATCTATTTGCAGCCTTCAATATGTTGATATCCAGTTATGCCAGCACGATTTGTTGAAGATGCTTTCTTTTTTCCATTGTACACTTTTGGCTTCTTTGTCAAAAATTATATGTTCATAGGTGTGCGGATTAATGTCAGGGTCTTCAATTCGATTCCATTGGCCCACATGTCAGTTTTTATGCCAGTACCAAGCTGTTTTTATTACTGTAGCTCTATAGTAGAGCTTGAGGTCAGGGATTGTGATGCCTCCAGAGGTTGTTTTATTGTACAGGATTCTTTTGGCTATCCTGGGTTTTTTGTTTTTCCATATGAAGTTGAGTATTATTCTTTCCAGGTCTGTGAAGAATTGTGTTGGTATTTTGATGGGGATTGCATTGAATCTGTAGATTGCTTTTGGTAAGATTGCCATTTTTACTATGTTAATCCTGCCTATCCATGAGTATGGGAGACATACTTTCCATTTTCTGATATCTTCTTCAATTTCTTTTTTCAGGGACTTAAAGTTCTTGTCATATAGGTCCTTCACTTGCTTGGTTAGATACTGTATTTTGAAAGTCGGGTTTCCTTGTGTGTTTTCATATGTGTGTTATTGATAGAATGTGCCATGATTTTGATAGTTATAAAATATATAATTATTTAAGTTAAAATGAGAAAAAGAAAAATTGTGAAGGGGTATGTAGATTATTTGAGTCTGGAAAAATTCTGACATGTAGTTGTATTAATAATTAAAGATGATTTCCATAAGAAAGTGTGAGGGCTAATGTTATGTTTTATGTTTAATTCACTGTGCTTAAGAGATCTATAAAACAAAATGCCTCTAACCTGTAAGTCCCATTCACCCAAGGTAACTTCCTGGACTGCTGGGGCTCTTGTTTGTGTAAGATAACAAGCCACATGCTTTTGCTTGTGTAAAGAAGCTTGGTTGCCCTAACTACATAAGATGTGCTTGATCACACATAGGTGAGAGATACACAGGCAGGAAGTATGTCAGGATGTATGCTTGGCTCTGATTGGACAAAGGCAGGAAGTACGAGACCTTGTGAGTTTTGCCTTTATAAGCAAATGTAATGTAATTCAGCACCATTCCTTAGGAATCCTGTGTATGACCTGGCCAGTGTCCATCGTCCTGGCCGATATTTAATAAAGCTTGCTTCAAATTTGGCTGAAAAATTATAATGGCCTTATTCTCATCAGATAGGATTAACAGGAGATTTAAAAAAATAGGACCTTAGTTAGAAATTTTAAATGAATAAGGCTGTGTCAATTGAAATAATTTGGTTGAATCTATAGGATACTAGACTAATTGAAATAAACCAAGCAGAAAAAGTCCCTAAGTCTTTTTTGTCTGCTTGTTTGTTTGAGACAGGTTCTCACTATGTAGCTGTAACTAGCCTAAAATTCACTGTGTAGACCAGCTGGCCTCAAACTCACAAAAGTCCATCCACTATCTCTGCTTCCTGAGTACTGAGTTCAAAGGTGTGCACCACCACCTTCAGTCAGAAAGAATGCACTTCTGAAGACAACTGCTGACTGAGGGAAAAGTAAGACCCAAATTCCACTGAAACAAAGCACACGAAGCCTTGTTCATCTAAAGGTTGAGCCAGTTTGAACCTCAGCTTTCAATGAGTTTCATAGGACAGAGAAAAATGTACCCAGATGTATGGAAGAAAGCTCCAGAGCCAGAATCTTAGAGACCTCCATTCATATCAGCGGAGGGCCTGTTGGGTCAGTGCCATAGTTGAACCCAAGATAGCTTTTAGGGATCATCAAAGAGAAGATTTTCCTCCCCCAGCCATCAATAGACAGTGTCAGGACACAAAAGGAATGCGTATCAAAGTTGGAGCTGCCAACGGCCACCCTATTACCTTTCCCTATCTCACCACAAGCTGGGTATGATGTATGGTGGTAATACACAGAACAACATTTGGTGACTTTGTTTTACTCTTTCAAATTGCCTTCAATACTGCTGCCCTCTGGGTGAGGGCAATCTCCACCCCATTTGTCATGTGCCTACAGAGTACTTAGAATGACTATGGAACAGTAAGATGGGCCATCTCCAGGTCTGGGGACATTTGATCTCACATCTAAAATGGTTGACTAAAAATCAAAGGTGTCTTTGTATGTGGAGGTACAATCTGAGTAACTTTGTGCTCTCACTCAAGCTTTGAAAACTCCGGTGTCTTTTCTTGCAGGAAGACTAGTGAGAACAGGTAGACAAGGGGAGACTATGCAGAGACAACAGGCTGGCTCAGTGGAAGGGGCATGAGGCCAAGGTCAAGGAAAGGCCAGCAGGAAATATCAGCCTTTTATACGTCTCTTGTCTTCCCCACAGTAAGATCTGACACAGGTCATTCTATATTAGCTCTTGGCGTGCAGAGGCAAAGTCTGCAAATATCCTGCTTTATGGGCTGTGAGCCAGGGTCCCAGTGATGGTTGACACTTCTCTAAGTCCTTTCCTGGTCTTGTTCTGATTGGGTTTGGGTGACACCAGAAAGAGATTCAGTCTTTCTTTGAACTAAGAACTACTGAATTGTATTTTCTGCTTTAATTCAGATGAGTTTATTAGAAATTATGATGAAGGAATTTTGCTCAAGGAACTAAAACGATTTCAATACAGGAGGCCTAGCAGACAAGATGAGGACTCTCACTTCAGTGATTGGGAGCTGTTTCAGAGGTAGGTCAGTCAGTCAGTGTTCCATCAGTGTCACAAAATACTCCAGAGAGCCAACCTGTGTGGAAGAAATGCTCAGTTTCACTCACAGTTCTGGTGTGTTCAGGCTCTGGTTTATGACTCTATTACATTTGGACTGTGGTGAGGCAGATTACCACAGGGAAATGAGTGGTAAAGAAAGGTGCTTACATTAATTAATACAGGTAAGAAGTAAAACAAGAAAATGGTCTCCAAGAGCCCTTCCAGTGTATCTCATTGGCCTGAAGGCCTCATACTAGCTCCTATTCTTTAAAGGGCCTACAACTTCCCAATAGCACCATGTGCTAGTCACAAAACCTTTAATCCACAGGCCTTCGAGGAACAATTAACAAACCTTTACAGGGGAGAACAGCTGTGCCTTCCAGTACCACTAGCCAGTCCATGGTGGGACACTGGGGATGTAGAGTATACAAGGCCTTGCTTCAGCCCTGAATAACATCAAGCATGGTGGTGCTTACCCAGCACTCTTGGGGCAGAGCCCAGAGGATCAGAAATTCAAGATCACCTTGGCTTCATAGTAAGTTAGAGGCCAGTCTGGGCTATGATCTCAAAACATACAAACAAACTTCCATAGAGTCCAAGACTGTGTCAGGGAATGGGATTAGTAAGGCAAAGTGTATAGTATGTCCATTTTTAAAGTTGTAGTAGTCTAGGTCAAAGCTATCAAATCCAATAAGCTCCTCTACTCTCCTTTAGCTAGTGTGGTAACATAAGGCAATTACACTTCTGCTTCCTCTGGCTCCCACGATTGCACTACAAAACCTCATTTGTGTTTCGGGGGAAGTGGGAGAGATGATTGGCACTGGAGAAGCAAGGGAGAAAAGAGGACCATACCTTACGGCATCCTGTTTACTTGCGGACTTTTCCAGGCTTCCCTTTGGTGAACCTCTTTTGTGTTCTGAGTACCCTATATTTTGTGCTGCCTTTTTAAACACTTTATTTTTATTCTTTTACAGATTTTATTTATTTTTGTCTGTTGGCAGCTATCTGAAGTATTCATTTACCTTCCCAGAAATGGTTTTTGCTTTGTCCTGCCTGTCAGGGCTCACTAAAAAAGTGATCTTCCAGTTAGAGATTGCATCAACTTCATGGACCATTTGAAAGTAAAAACACAGCTCTTTTGTTACAAGTCCCAGAGGGACAGAGATCCTAAACGTGAATAACTTTTCCACCTTTTATTTTATAGCCAGGGGAAGCTTATTCACCTTACAGTGAACCCAGTTTTCCCGTAATCCAATAATATTCCCTGGATTCTTAGTGGCTTTAACTTTGAATTCCTTTAATCTAGTGTTCGTGTTTCCTGACACCTATTCCTTCTTCCATTAGATTCGGTGCCCAAGCAAAGCAGGGAACAGAAAAGTAGCAAATCCTCGCACATAATTAGGCTTAGGTGTGAGGAAGACAGTGCAATAATACCCTGCTTCTTGCAAAGATGTGATTACAAATGTACCTGTCAGTCCATCACTGTGCAAGGTGGTACTGAGGTAATACTCGAGCCTCTGCTTTGTGTGGGGAAAGCTTTATACATTTCAACTCTCAAGCCATTACATGTAGAAACACTCTTATATAAATGCCCACCAGAGCTGCTGAAACTAGGTTTTGAATGACATCATGGTTTCCAGTGTGAGAATAATAAGCAGAAAGTCCGAGAAACTGGAAACCGTCCCGAGGCATTCCAGGACACAGGGTTTTACTGTTAGGGAAAGCACACGCATTGCAAGTAGGAAGCTGTTCCTGATTTCACCAGTTGTTCTAGCACAGAGTCAGATGTTGAGGGGCAGATAGGGCCTTCATTGTTAAGTTACTTCCCTGGGGCTCCAGCACCAGAATCCTGGTGGCTTAAAACGACAGATATGTACTTGTCTTTGATCTGGCATCCAGAAGACTGAAAGCAAGTTATGAGTAGGGCCATCCATGCTCTCCTGACATGCTGGGAAGAATCCTTCTTCACTTTTTCTGGTAGCCATCACTGTCAGCCCATGACGCTCCTTGTCTGAAGCTCATCATTTTTGTCTCTGTCCATTATTGATGGAGTTCCTTCTCCCTGTGTGCACGATCTCTTTATGGAGCACCATGTTTATTGGATCAGTTCATACTGTTAGTTATTTTCGCTGTTACCCTGCAAGGAAACGTCACGAAACACAACAGAATCTGCTAATAAGAGTTTATTTAGATAAAAGGGATAGTGAGTGCCCGTACGGGGAGATACGGGTGTGTAGAAGGGATTAGATCGGCATTATGGCGGCTTTTTATAAGACGGGGCGTGTCCAGGTAGACGTAGTAGATGATGTAGCACGCTGCCCGCTTGCGTGGCTACGTGACATCACGGATCCTGGTCACGCGAGACGCCTTGACCCAGAAATGGCTATCTTGACCTGGAATTGGCCAGGCAGATGTGTCCGGGTAGTCGGTCGCCCTGGTTACAAGACGCCGTGAACCGGAAATGCCTATCTTGACCTGTAATTGGCCAGGCGAATGTGTCCGCAGGGCATATACAAACATGCCCAACCCCTTCACATACCCTGCCTCTGAATGAGCTCTTATGTCTGTGAAGACTATTTCTGATTACGGTCATTCACAGGCCCTGAGACTTAAGGCTTCAACATATCCTTTTGGAGACCCAATGTCAACCTATAACAATTATATTACAACGCGTATGCCTGTGGATAGTATGCTGTCACAATTGACCACTTTGGGGTAAAGGAGTTGCATACTCATTAAATGCATGCTTGCCTGTTATATTTCTTCTTTGGGAGGAGGTATATGAGACAGTATTAAAGAATGGGGGTTATGTCCCAGATTGTGGACTAAAGACAGATCTACTGAAGTCACCAAGTGTTTGGTTTGCAGCTCTGTAATCCTTCCCTTGGAGGTACTTTCTGTGCCATAGAAAGTAGATTTAGCTTTCTCCCCAAAGGGCTCATAGAAAAAAAAATTAAAAAGTATGAATCTACAGATATTCAACAGATACTAATTGAGTGAGTATTCTATGCCAGGCTGTCCTAGATGCTAGAGGTACATTGATAACATTTTTAAACATTGCTTTTCTTCCACTTATTTGGAGCAAAGGGCTTATAGGAAAAAATAACTATACATTGAAAGATGCAAAAAAAAAAAAATAGAGATCATACAAAGAGCCTTGGGACCACAGGAATGAAATTTGTTACTGGGGGTAGGGAAGTGTTGGAGGTAGGATTTGCATTGAAATCTACATTTCTTCATGGCAGACAATGCAGGAACAGTCCAGGATGCAGAGAGAATGGCAGATGCTAGGCAAACACATGTTAGCGGTCACAGAGATGAGGAATGGGAAGACACAGTCAAAATCCAATGGTCCGATATATCTGCCTCAGTTACTGGAAGTCAGTTTCTCAGACAAAAGGAAGCATCCCATGGACTTGAAACCATTGATATCATGTCCGTGTACCAGAAAGAAAGCCTTGAGGGGTGGAGGATGAGGCAGAGTCTAGGACTGGGAATACAGATCATTTAGGAGGCTCTCACTCCTGTCCAGGCCAGAGGTGAAGGACGTCTAAGGACAAGCAGATGGCAGTTGTAGAGAGGAGCAAGTGGCATCTACATACCATTGGGTGGTGGAAATGGAAGTACTTGCTGGAAACTAGGAAAGAGAAGGAAGAAGAGAGATGAGTGGGTTCAGAATTCTAGATTTATAGCCCTGATTATCGTGAAAAAGATAAGAACGAACAAACAAACAAACAAACCTTGGATGGTTATACAGCAAGAGAGTGAGTTAAAGAGTACAGATGAGGAAAAGCGGGGTGGGGGTGGGGGGTGGAGGTGGGGGTGGCCCAAAGAGATAGCCAATCTAAGCTGCAGCTTGTCCAATGCCAGGCATAGTCATTCATACTAAGGAGTGTAAGAACCAGGACTTGTGGTCCAAGAACTATTCTTTACTCATATACGCTAGAATAATTCAGAAGAAACTGTTTTAGGATGTTTGGATTTCTCCCTTTGCATCCCGAGATTCCGAAAAAGATGAAACATGCCTATCCGAGTCAACGTAACAATCTGATGACATAAAAATTTTCTCATTTTGCTGAAGTCCAGTAAGCAGCTTGAACATTTTGTGAGACGTCATCTCAGGCCACTAAGGGGCAGTTCATTTTTTTATGGAAAGTCACTGAAATTTACTTCTTTGAATGTCTGGCTTACTGTGACAAAAGCTCTCCATGCTGAAGGAACCCTAGTTTAAATACACACGTATGCCACTTAAACCGTGGAAGGGAATGGCTGACATCCAGCTGGCTGACTTCAGAAGAGGCACACAGAATACATTTTCTTAAAAAGTGCTGGCCACAGTTAAGTAAGTTGATTTTCAGACCTGCATTAACTCTGATCAATAGAGCCTACTGTTTCTTATCCCTGACAGTATCATCCCATCTTCTCAGATTGAAGAAAGTGGAGTAAGGAGTAGGGGACCGAGGAGCCACCTACATGACACCTTTGCCAGTTAGAGCACATGAAATCAAAGGGAAAAGGAAATTAGACCTTGAAGAACACTCCCTTAAAGGGCTTGTTGATAAGTATTTTGAAAATCCCGGTAGTGGGTTTCTTCACCCATGCAATAAGCCAAATCAAACCGAACTAATAAGACCAGGTTTAATCTGATCTGGGGCGTAGGGGGAGAAATCATGTGGAAGGTCAATTGACTGAAGCATAAATACGCCATAGGCACGGTCTTGAGGGACTACGGGGGAGGAGCCACTGCTTTCTGAGGGCGGGGTTTGGAATGGCAGGAGTGGGGCCAGGTTCCCAGCTGAGCATATGGGCGGGTTTTGGAACGGCACTGGTGCTGGAGATTCCCAACACTTACCTAAGTGGGTTGTGTAGAGGCAGGTGGATCTCTGAGTTCAAGGCCAGCCTGGTCTATAGACTGAGTTCTAGAACAACCAGAGCTACACTGAGAAACCCTATCTCAAACGCAAACTAACAAAGAGGTGTGTATGTGTGTTGCAGGGGTATCTGCTCCACTCATGTGGCTTCTGACAGAAAGATCAGTGGCTTTTTTCCTGATTCACCTGCGTTCTTAGTCAACACTGATTGAACCAACAACTGCTGACTTACAGTCAATAACTGAATGAATAAACTGGATTAATCAGAAAACACATCCTAACAATCTGAAGTGCAATGGCACCGGAAGTAATCAGCAAAGTGTTCTCAGAAGCGGAAGCAAACTGGAAAAGGCTAAGGTTTTTATTTTGGGAAAAAAAAACAACCAAAATAAAAACAACCGCACATGCTGTAGCTCTCAGGAGTAGAAAGGAAGCAAGTTGGTGGAGAGCAGAAGGTGGCAGAGCCCTGGCCCTGCAGAAGGGAGCCCTCCTCTTTCCCCCTCCCAGCCAGCCTGTTTCTCAAGCTGCCTTTGTTTCAGGTGTCTTTTCAGGGAACTTTCCATCCTCACAAACCTTCACAGTAACTCCCTGTTCTTAAACTAGGCAGTCAGACTCTTTGCTGTGAGCAAACCCAGCTGAGCAAAACCCTAAGGATGCCCCGAGGCCATTTCAGACCTTTGTCTCCTAACCCCTCAGTAGCTCTCAAGGTACTTACCAATAATTACCACCAAAGAATGTAGGAATAAAAAAATGAAGACTTGTCCAGATTCACCCAGCTACTGGGGTTGGGAGTGGGGGTAAGAATCAAACCCAGCATTGTCTGGCTCCACAGAATTAAATTATTTTCAATTTTACATTGTCCAGGTGGACTTGAGTTGAGAGCCTCCTGCCTCAGCCTGCCAAGCATGGGGCTTCTAGGTATGTGTCACACATGTTCTGGGGGTTTTGTGTGTGTGTGTGTGTGTGTGTGTGTGTGTGTGTTTTGTTTTGTTTAAAATGTATTTTCTATGTTATGCTCAGATCACAACCCTAAAGAGACCACCAAAGACCGTGGATTTCCAGAATGCAACAGCAAGGTTTATTCTGTAGATACAAGTCTAGACAGGGAACTCATTCCTACACCCAATACAGTGAGGCAGGGAGGAGTTGCTCTTTCTTTGTGAGGCTAGGTATTTAAAGGCAAAAACCATAAGCCCTTCAGGGCAGTTGGGGGGATTTGCCATGGGTACAACTCGGTTTGGTTTATTTTTATCTCTGTTCTCTTTTAATTGGGTGAGGGTATGTAACCTTTGAATTTACTGGTTGGTGGTTACAATTATCACTTTGGGGGCAGTCCAGCACAAGTCCCAGGCTTTGTCCTTGAGCCACCATGGGGGCTGACTGGCCAAGCACGTACTGACTGTGGGGGCTGGCCCAGTGGTCCAGGCTCTGTGCACATAACTCTAAGTTGGTGAGGGGCCCCAGACAGTAAACTTCTGTCTGAACTTTGAGCAGTCAGAGTACATGCAAAAAGGGAGCTACTGCAAGGACTATGTCTTTTGTTCACGGCCCTCCCAGAGACTGCTTGCTCAGTCTCAGGAAACTGAAATTGAGGCCTGATCTCTGAGAGAAGACTGAGTAGCCTGTTATGGCATCTGCTTGGTCCTTTCATCTACACTATCTAATTTTTTAAAAATAGGTGCATAATAAACCAAAGTTCTCTTTAAAATTCTTTTGCTTAAAATTGTAGATACTGTTGACTTTATATAGACACAGGCTCTGCATTTAAGTAGACTTTTAGTAGCTAAGAGCTCAAGTTTTTGTCAGTCAGTGTGCTTAGGCGATATCTTTAAACTGATTTTTGGAAGTAGATATTGGAAGCCAGCCTGGTGGCACACTGGAGACTGATGGAGTCGAGTCTTGAATTTGAGCCCCATAGCTAGCTCTAGGCCAGACTGGGCTACAGAGCAGTACTTCATGTAAAAAAAATTGGGTAAAATATTTCATTACGAAAAATTAATTTAAACCACCCAAATGTGTTTTCTCCAGTGTGGGTTTGGCTTTTCAGAGTCAAGCGATGCTTTTAGAGATAGCTGTGAGTAGAAAACAATCCATAAGCCACAGTTTGCAGAGTATTGTACAGAATGCAGAAGTGGTGGTTACCACCTGACAGCTGATGAAACCTAAGCACTTGGCACAATGGCCACACTCCTGCCTTGGGAAGGACTGTGGGTCATGAGAGTGGATTCAACCTAGGAAAATATGGACTCTGAAATGTCGTGGTATTTGTTCTGCCCATGACCTTGGGCTATAGGGCCCAAAGGAGGTGATGCTTCCTGCTGTTGTAAGTGACCCCTTATAAGGGGTTGGAGAAGGATCACATGCCCTTCTCCCTGTTCCTGCTTGCGAGGTGGATTCACTCCTGGTGAGATCAGAGGACCACATCTGCTATCTACTCCGTTCTGTAATCATGAGTGTATTTTCCCTATTTATGTCTTAATAAATTCTGTTACCCATTTAATAGACTCATGTGGATTGATTGCAATACTAAAATTAGTCCTTTTTTGGATCCTCACTCTGTTATTTTTTTGGCTATGGTTGTCAATAAGAATGTTCTTTTACCCTCTGAATTGCGGTTCCTCATCTATAAAAGCAATCATAATAATGCCACAAAAACTTTCTCAAGGATTTCCCCCAAGAGCCGAATCAGAAAGCAGCCATTTCCCTTTATAGACATAAAATCCCTTGACTAGGAAATTTTGACATGCTAGAGCTTTTCAGTATGACATACTTTAAATATTACCCACGAGCATATATGCCCATGCCTGAAAGGTCAGAAAAGATATTATAGAGGCTTTATTATACAGTGGAAAATGATCTCACAGTCATAATCTTAACCCAAATAATCTTTCTTTCTCCCTCTCCTCTTCCCTCCCTCCCTCGTCCCTCTCCCCCTGCTTAGCATGCATTTCTAAGTAATGTACAAGTCAAAACAATAAGGAAAGTTGTCAAATAAATAATTTTCAGTCAACTTCTTGCCTCTTAGTGTTTCTCATTATTTCTCCACTCTAAATATTTTCTAAAATGGCAAAAAGTGAAGAAAGTGAAAGTAATATACAATCCTGGTGATGTGATATTCTGAAAATATCTCTTACATTACAAGAGTGTGGAACTTTTGCCGGACCTCACAGTCAAAGTTAATAATACACCTTGATGTTGTTTAAGACTTAAAACTGCTATCCTTCTGTGCACTCAGACTGTTTACTCTGCCTTTAAGATAACAATGCAACAGCCAACCTCACTTGCCCTAGATTTCTCAAGGAATCAACTTTTACAACCTAAGCCAAGGCATGACTGTAATTTTAAGTTATGCCCCTGGCCCAGGAAATGCATGTCGATCATTTGCTGAAAGCAGCAAATACAGAGCTTGAAAGCAGCTTCCTAAAATCTCCCACAGAGGTTGAAAACAACTATTTATGGTTGCTGGTTGATAATGACATTTGTTATCTGGGTCAGTTGTGATCCTTAACCCCTTGTAAAACTCTGTTAAAGATTTCTGTCAAGTGTCCCACGCATTCCCCATGTGATGGTTTCTATACTGTTCAGTTAATACCGGACAAAGTCCTTTGTTAGGGATAGACACACCCAGCACATACTATCAAAGACACAGACACACAAAGACAGAAACATACAGAAACAGAGACACACACAGACATAGGGACAAAGAGATTCACAAGACAGCCTCAGGGCTGGCACAGGTCCAGACTCAACAACAGACAGAAATGAAAGACACAGGGAGCCTGAAATAAAGAATTCAAATCTGGACTTGCTCTTGGTTAAATGATTCCAAGGAGAATTCTTTTATTTCTTTCTTTAATGAGTCACCCGTGCATTATTGGTAACTTGGAGTTAGTCACTAATGCATACAATATGAATAGGAAGTGACAAGAGTGGACAAGAGGTGGGAAACTCACTTTAGAAACTAGAAGGCCATGGAGCATCAGACCTCTGGGCTTGGGACACCCTGCATTGGTGGTTTGCTGAGGGGTGGGGCAGGAGTCCAGTGGTGAGCTGGTGAAGGGTGGGGCA
>CABHPQ010121906.1:0-20400 GCA_902168405.1 Peromyscus aztecus | reverse complement strand
GGGCAGGAGTCCAGTGGTGAGCTGGTCAGGGGTGGGCAGGAGTCCAGTGGTGAGCTGGTCAGGGGTGGGCAGGAGTCCAGTGGTGAGCTGGTCAGGGGTGGGGCAAGAGACCAATGGGTCCCTTCTGACTTCACAAAAACTTCCTCTGGGGGACAGGGAATAGAGTAAGAGTCAGCAAAAAGGATGGAAAGACCCTAGTCTTTCCACTTCCTCTAGGACCCCAGGGAGCTCTCAGGCAGAAGAGCAAGGGAGAGAAGGAGAGGAAGAAGAAAGTAGGGAAGGGAAGGAAGGAAAAGAGGGGAGGAATGGACGGGGTGGGGTATGCCTTTAGTTCCAGACATTGTGAGTCATTCAGAGAACATCCACACTGACACCTGACTTTCCTTCAGAGACATTCTCCAATTAACCAGCCTTACCCATGCACTCACGCACAGAGTGTTCAGTCAGGCTTAAGAAATTATTGTATTAGTGTTTTTAATTAGGTTTACATGTGGGTCTGTGTGTGGGTATGTACATATGATTGTTGATGGCTTCAGAGGCCAGAGAGAAAGGGAGACAGTTTGTTTGACTAACTGATAAATGAACTCGCTAGTAGACTAATAGAAGTCAAAATAACAGAGAACATGGAAATGAATCAACTGTCCATAAAAATAAGAAAAAAACTTTGCTAAGGTGGGTGTGGTGGTGCATGTTTTAATATCAAGAAGAAGAAGAATCTCAACTTCAAGGCCAGCCTGGGCTACATAAGGAGACCCTGCCTTAAAAAAAAACCCCTCAGAACTCAATAAAACACACACATATTCATAATAAAAGGGCCCATTGAAAGTCTAGTATAAAATTTTTGAAAACAATCACAATAAAGCATGATAGCCTAATTTAACCAAATTTGGGTCCAAATATATATATATAACTTATATATATATGATTTTAGACCCAGAAATCAAGGTTAAAGTTAAGCTGTTTCTTCAAAATCCTAAGAGAAATAATGTTCAGCTTAGAACTCTTCATTCAGACTATCAATCAAATATAAAGGTAGAGTGAGGAAATTTTAGACAAATATAGGTCTCAATGAATCAATTTCCACTGCTTCCTTTCTTTAGATGTTAGTAGAATATGAGCTTTTGCAACAGTAAGAATAAAGTTGGATGGGATATTGAGTATGGAAAGATAGAGGAGAGGGAGGATCATAGCTTTACATGGTGAGGAAGAATGCTCCTGGGGACTGGTCGGGTGAATCATCCTCACAAAGCACTTCTTTGGGACATGCAATGACGTGGTAAAAAATTGAGTAAATGGAAGTAAAAATTGTTCGTAAAGTTATAAAAACAAACAAACATTTTACATGAAAGTTACTAATATGTGTTCTGGCTAGTTTTATGTCAACTTGATACAAGTTAGAGTCATTAGAGAGGAAGGAGCCTCCGTTGAGGAAGTGCCTCATAAGATCAGCTGGTAGGGAATTTCTTAATTAGTAATTGATGTGAGAGGGCCCAGCCCGTTGTGAGTGGTGCTATCCCTGGGCAGATGGTCCTGAGTTCTATAGGAAAGCAGGCTGAGCAAGCCCTGAGGAATAAGCCAGTAAGCACCTCCCCTCCATGGCCTCTTCATCAGTTCCTGCCTCCAGGTTCCTGCCTTGAGTTCTGCCATGACTTTCTTCAATGGTGGACTATGATGTGGAAGTGAAAGTTAAACAAATCCTTTTCTCCTTAACTTGCTTTTGGTAATGGTGTTTTATCACAGCAATAGTAACCCTGACTATGACAATATACATGCATATATATACATATATATACACACACAAACACACAGACACACACACACACACACACACACACACACACACACTCACACACACATACATAATTCCCATTGCCAGGAACAGATAAAATTCCCATTTGAAAATGTAAATGGTATGTTGATAGTCTTCAAGACTTTTTGAAAATATCCGATCAGAAATCTGTGTGTCCAGTGGGGAAACAGGCTAGCCAATTGCACTGTGAAGTTAGTATTACTATGTGATAAAATGTCATTTTTCAGGATGGAAGGAGAAGGACCAGAGAAGGGTACTTGGCTTGGAAGAAGGAGTTGAGAGCACTATTTTCAAGTAAGAAGAAAATTCTGCCAAGATAACAGTCTCAGTTTCCAGATGAGGCTACTTCTGAAGTTCCAAGTGGCCATGCATTTTACAGAGGACATCACTCACCCCACCACACACAGCAGAAAAGTTACGGCTGTGGTTAAGGTCATAACAAGGGAGGTTCTATTTCATCATTTAAGTGGGCCCCAAGTTCTACTTAAGTATATTTATATGACAGGCAGAGAAAGGGAGATCACACACATTAAAGAGAGACAGTAAAAGCCAAAGTTAGGATGAAAGAGCTGCAAGCCAAGGTATGTTGGTAGTCACCAGCAAGAGGCAAGGAATGGCTTATTTTCAGAAACTTCTGAGAGCATACAGGCTAGTTGATGTCCTGGCTGTGAACTTCTGGCTTCCAGAACTGTGAGAGTATACATGTAAACTGCTGAACTTACAGTAATTCATCATAACAACCATACTAGAGTAATGTGGAGGTAATCATTGAAGTCCTCTCTCTTCCATCTCCTAATCCAATTCTTCCTCTGTCAATACTTCTTTCTCTTTATCATAATCTCTCTCAATCTCATAATTATCTTTCCCAGGCATGTGCACATAGAAACATGTGTGAGCTGGCATGCAAATATTATCTACTAAAGAGAAAAACCATTCTCGAAAATAGTGTTGTTAAAACTTACAACAGATGCTATATTTCCCCTGTAAATATCATGTATACCCTGGTAAGGCACTATTTAATAATGGAGCTGACCTTGGATTTCTTTCTTTTAATTTTGTTTTGCTTTGTTTGAGACAGAGTCTTACTATATAGTACTGGTTAGCCTGGAACTTACAGAGATCCTACTGCCTCTGCCTCTCAAATGCCAGGATTAAAGGTGTGTGCCACCACAACTCATCAATCTTTGCTTTATTACACATGCCAGTGCTAATACCTTTAATTAACTCTTTTCTCCTCAACAAATGTTGTAATCATATACTTGGTGAATAGGAAAGAGATCTAGTTTTGAATGCGATAGATTTAATTTAAAAAAGAAAACCTCTACAAGGCTGCTTAAATTTCTCTATGGTTTTGAAATTATTTTAAACTTCAAAAAAGAACAAATAGGGGCTGGGAAGATGGCTCAGTGGTTAGGAGCTCATACAATTCTTTGAGAGGACCCAAGTTCAGTTCCCAGCACCCACATTGGTCAGCTCATAACAAGCTGAAAATCTCATTCCAGGGACTCTGACACCTCTGGTCTCTGAGAGCACCCACATGTATGTATCACACACACACACACACACACACACACACACACACACACACACACACTGGGGTTTTTGTTTGAGACAGGTCTCACTGTATAGCCCTGACTGTCCTGGAACTCTGTCTATAGACCAGGCTGGCCTTGAACTCAGAGATCCACTTGCCTCTGCCTCTGGAGTGCTGGGATTCAAGATGTGCACGGCCACCACCTGGCAGTATCAAAATATTTTTAAAAGCACAAATATAGTATAGAATTCATATCCACATGCAGTAGCATCAGTTTCCCAGAGACAGAAGTGAGAGCTCTGACTGCCTGTAGCCCTAGCTAAACTGCATCAAAGTCCATCAGCATCTACATCCATGTGTCTCTATAGAGTAGGACTGACTTGTGAGATTGTGCATTGAGAGTCCTGCAATCTGCTGTCAACAAGCGAGAAAAGAAGGGTAATTCAATCTGAGCCCAAAGGCCTGGCAGGACTTTTTAATCTCTTACTGGTTGGAGCAAGGCAGAGGAGAGCCTGGTTCTTTGGAGGCCATCCATAAACCTGTTTTAGGCAGCATAATAACCTTTGGGGCCAGGCAGTGGTGGCACACGCCTTTAATCCCAGCACTCGGGAGGCAGAGCCAGGCGGATCTCTGTGAGTTCCAGGCCAGCCTGGCCTACAGAGCGAGGTCCAGGACAGGCACCAAAGCTACACAGAGAAACCCTGTCTCAAAACAAACAAACAAACAAAAACAAAAAACAACAACAAAAACCAAAACCCAAACCAAACCAAACCAAACAAACAAAAAAACCTTTGGGCATGCTTTCTGAGAGATAAAAGTTAAGTTCTTTGCTTTTCTGCACATTGTCCCATATATTTTAATGGGATGGTCAGGTAGACTGGGTTGGGAGCACATTCCACATGGGCTTCATTGTCTGATAGGATAGTCATACACCCCTGGGTGTGCCTGCCTACTCCTTTCTTTAAATGAGCCAATAAAGCCCCAAACTTTTCACATTCATGCATGGGACAAGATACTGTCACATTGCTACATAACAGTGAAAACAATAAAACTCTGAGTTTTGAGTGCAGGAGAATATGGACGTCCCACCTCAGACAGAAGGAGGATTTGCCTTCCTTCTATCTGGTTTTCTTCTGGACCTTCAAAAAGATTAGATGGGGACACCCCATTGTTGAGAATAGATTTTTAATCAGTTTACTAACTCAAATGTTGATCTCTTCAGAAAACACCCTATCCACACACAGAAATCTTATCTCCTACCTATCTGAGCATTTCCCTAACCTGCCTGATTGACACAGAACAGTCATAGTCTCCATGCCTTTCAGCCAGCTGCCCCTGATACCAGATACTCACAATGATGGAAGTCATGAAGTATTTTTGGTAGAATCTACTAGCTGATCTACAGAATCTCATTGAAACACGGTGGCTCCATTCTGCCTAGAGTGCAGAAAGGCACAGCTAATCAAAATAGCTGCATTGCCACACCTGAGCTTAGGGGAAACCCAGCCTCTGCCCAGAATAGAACATTGACCAATCGGGGCTATCCTCATTTGCATGGCAGGAATTGCAGGATCTGAAATTGCTTACTGTGTGGCTCACCCTATGTCAATGGGACTGCTCCCAAATGGAGATGGCCTCCTAACACATCCACCTGCTACAGATGCCCACCCTGCTGTTTCCAAGTTACAGCTATCCTATCCTCCTGTGTCAAGAGGGCAGATAAGACAGAAGAATTCCTCCAGGAGCTGTGTACCAGCTAGCCTGGAGTATTTAGCACAGAGGCAAACAGGAGAGACCCTGCCTTAAATAATGTAGCTGGTGAAGACTAACACCAGAGGCTATCCTCTGCCTCCCACATTGTCTCAGCCACTGTTCTATGGCTGTAAAGAGACCCTGTGAGCAAGGCCACTCATAAAAAACAGAGTTGACTTGGGGGCTTGCTTAGAGTTTGAGCTTAGTTCATGATCATCATGGTGGCAAGTAGCCAGACATGGCACAACAGCAGTACTGAGAGCTTTACATCCTAATCTGTAGTGTAGGCAGAGACAGAGAGACACAGGGTCTGGGGTGAGCCTTTGAAACCTCAAAGCCCACACCAGTGACACACCTCCACCAACAAGGCCACATCACACCCCTAATCTTTTCCAAACAGTTTCATCAACCAAGGACCAAACATTTAAATACATGAGCCTATGGGGGCCATTCTCATTCAGACCACCGTACACATGGCATGTATGAGCCTTCAAATGAAAACATGTACACATACACACAAACATTCTACACACACCCATACACAACACTAAAGATATTTTTTAAAAGACTAATCACCCCAAACCCTGCTGTTTCTAGTGTTTTTTACTTCCGTATTAGCACCTGGTTTGTTATTCAAGATATCATTCCCTTCTCCATCCCCTTTTGATATTCAAACCATTATTCTGTTATACGTAATTCAATAACAGTTCATATTGCTTAGTCACTCAGTTGCCTGTCATTCCCATTAAAATTGCTGTAGCTCATCTATCTGTCCAGCTTCAGTTCATACTGTGAGCTCTTTCTTGCTCCCCAAATTCCTGCCCTAATCATTACCTTAGCCGTAATTTTCAGTCTGGAGTAGTTTTGTCTCTCCTCTTCTCCTGCTAACTTCTATTCACCATTCAAATCCAAATGCAAATGGCACTTCCTAAAGGGGGAAATGTATCATTCAAGATTTGCATTTATAAACAAGAGCTTTTTCTGATATAAACAGGAAAATTAGAGACTGCATTAAAAGAAGATTTGTAACAAAGACATGGGATGTTTGTGCCAGTTGTTGAAGAAAGTGTTAACATGATAAACCAACCTGCCTTCATCTTAGGCCTGAAAGCCATCTTATAGTAAAGACAAACTAGATTCATTCTTGTTTCTCAAGGATTGGGCTATGCCCCCACCTATAAACTTAACTATAAACGGTTCTGTACCAGGAACAACCTTTGTTTCAAAAGATTATTATGCCTTTGTTTCAAAAGGTTATTATGACCACATTGTGAGAACCACATTTTTATCACTGTTATTACGACCACCTTGCAATCACGTCTTTGTTTCAGGAGACTGTTATGACCAACTTGTTATGCTTGTGTTCTGTCTAACACCACCTATTTGCCGGCCAAATCCCCCATTTGGAAACCCCCTACTCCTGAACTATAAAATCCCTTCTACTCATGTCCAATGCTGATTTCTTGAACCCTGCTTTTAGGGAGAGACAGTCCACATACACGAATAAAAAAAGCTACCTTTAATTTATCTGGCCATGATGATATGTGTGGGTGGTCTTTCCCCTCTAATCTGTGGGATTAACGGCATGTAGGAACAACATGTTAGCCACACCCAGAAGCTGGTCTGGAGCAGAAACTGCCACCACGGTCACTACGTGCTACTTGCTAGAGTCTAACCACGTTTGAGTTCTCTAGTCCTCCAATGAGAGGGACGGTGAGGCACCACTTCCTGTCTGGAGGGAAGCTGGAAAAGAAGTGTTAGCTATTTTCTTCATCTGTGATGGGAGGCAGTTTCTGATTCCCATTAAAGCCTGGAATGTCAGAAACTCTCTGACCATTTGGTGGGAACTCAGATGATGGCTAAGAAAAGAGAATTAAAAAATCTCTACCATAGATTGCCCCAATCTCCTTGGCAGGTTTAGTTGTTACCAACTAATTGCAATGTGACCTTCTTAGCAACAGTTCCAACACTGGGAATTTTTAAATGTATGTATTTTATATGTATGTATTATGCCACAATTTACAACCCTCTTTATTATTTCTTTTACTAGCCAGCCCACTCTGTAAGAGAGGACTGGACCTATGCTTATTCACCTGTCTTTTCCCAACGCTTAGCACTTTATAGATGCTCAAGTATGTCTTGAAAGGTTTTTGTTGAATTCTGAAACTCTACCTGTAATTAATCGATTGAGTAAGCAGAACAACCTTCTTGACTCCACCAGTGAGTGCTTGTCACATCTCTCCCTCTACAAAACCCAGGTGAGGGAACCTCCTACTTCTGTCCTACTGCAAAGGGAACAGAAGGCATTTGTTTTGTAGGACCTCCTTCACAGAGAGCAAGAAATCTGATAAACTTTGAAATGTCTTTCATTCAGAGCCAGGCCATGCAACCATTTCTTCAATCTTTAATCCCTGAAGTAAACACAGTAGTAACCCACACATTAAAAAACTCCTAGACACAGCTACATCATGCTGCTTGTGGAAGACTTTTTTAAGGTCCTTTAATTCCACCCTAAGAGTGTAACTTTGGTACCTCCCTCCAGATTCATCAGAAGTGGCAGTGGATAGGAGAGGAAACCCCAGGTAAAATGGCCGGGAGAAGGAAAAGCAGCCTCAGGAGAGACATGTTCATATCAGTAGACAATTTAGTAGTTTCCTTTCTAAAAAGATTTTTAAAAAATTATGTGTCTGTGTGTGGGTATGTGCATGGGAGTTCAGGTCCCTGCAGAGGCCAGATGAGGTCATCAGATGCCCTGGAGCTGGAATTACAGGCAGTTGTGACCCACCCTATGCAATGATAGGAACTGAATTCAGGTCTTCTGCAAGAGTAGTGCATGCTCTTAACTGCTAAGCCATCTCTCTAGTCTCAAGTTATTGTTTGTCATTAGATATTTTTACTTTATTTGTATAGGTGTTTTGCCTGCCTGCATGTCTGTGTGCACCATGTGCATGCAATACTTGTAGAGGTTAGAAGAAGGCATTGTAATCTCTGGGACTAGAATTACATAAGGTTGTAAGTCACCAATTAGGTGCTGGGAATCAAACTCCAGTCCTCTGGAACAGCAGTAAGTGCTCTTAACCACTGACTTACTTAGGGTTTCTATTGCTGTGAAGAGGCAATATGACCACAGCAAATCTTATAAAGGAAAACATCTAATTGGGGCTGGCTTACAGTTTCAAGGTGTCTTAGTTAGGGCTTACTATTGCTGTGAGGAGACACCATGACCACATCAACTCTTATAGAGAAAACATTTAAATGAGGGGGCTCACTTACAGTTCAGAGGTTCAGTCTATCATGGCTGGCAGCATGATGGGTTGCAGGCAGGCATGGTGCCTAAGAAATAACTGAGAGTCCTACATTTTGCAGGCAATAGGAAGTTGACTGTCACACTGAGTGAAGCTTGAGAAAAAGACCTCAAAACCTGCCCCACACCAACACACTTCTAACAGAAGGTGTGGCCCAGGTTAAAGGTGTGCCCTCCAGTGTCAAGGTCTAGATTAAATCTAGATTAAAGGCATATGTCATCCAGTCTCCTCCAACAAGACACCACATTTCCTCCAACAAGGCCATACTTCCTAATAGTGTCACTCCCTATGAGCTTATGGGGGCCAAATACATTCAAACGACCACACAGCAGTTTAGTACATTATTATCATGGTGAAACACATGGCAGCATGCAGGCAGAGATGGCGCTGGAAGAGCTGAGAGTTCTACATCTTGATCTGCATGCAGCAAAAGGAGACTGCATATTACACTGGGTGGAACTTGAGCATATGAGACCTGAAAGCTTGCTCCACAGTGACACACTTCCTCCAACGTGGCCACACTTCCTAGTAGTGATATTCCCTATGGGCCAGGCATTCAAACATATGAGTCTATGGGGGCCATTGATATTCAAACCACCACAACCAAGGAGCTATTTCTGCATTCCCCAAGTTATTCTTTCCTTCCTCCTCTCCCCTCCTTCCTTCAACCCTTCCTTCCTTCCTTCCTTCCTTCCTTCCTTCCTTCCTTCCTTCCTTCCTTCCTTCCTTCCTTCCTTCCTTCCTTCCTTCTTTCTTTCTTTCTTTCTTTCTTTCTTTCTTTCTTTCTTTCTTTCTTTCTTTCTTTCAGCAGAGTCTCAGTATGCAGCCCTGGCTCACCTTGAGCTAACTATGTAGACCATGAGGTCCTTAAACTCACAGATATCCATCTTTTTGTGCCTCCTGAGTGCTGGAATTAAAGGTAAACACTGCCATGCCTGTTCCTTAGTGGCCATACATATTTAGACTCCAGGGGTTGTTTTCTAAAGACATAAAAATCCAGAACACATTATAGGATAAAGATCTGAGACACTTTAGTTCTATAGAAGTTTTTCTATGGAAATACACTGTATATTTCTGCAATGCCTGCCACCACCATGTCACGAGTGACTCACACAACTGGAATTTGTTGTCTCAGAGTTGTAGGGACAGAATCTGAGGTCAGATGGCAACAGGACTGCTCCCTCTAAGCCTGGTGCTTCTCTCTTAGCTTCTTGTAGGCTGAGCATTGGATAAAAAAAAAAAGAAAAGAAAAAAACCTTGTCTTCTCTGTATCTTTTCTCTTTCCCTTTCTTGGGAAGATGCCAGTCAGGATTAGGGAGCACTCTAATGATCTCATTTTCACTTGATTACCGCTATAAAAACCTTATATCCAGATGAGGGCATATTTTCAGGTTGGGGGAGTTAAGATTCCACCTTATCTTTTTTTAAAGGGGAAAGACAGGGTTGAATACATAACATTCCCTGACCTGGAGAATGCCAGCAGCACACAGACTACTATCTGCAGTTCGGTCTGCAGGACTGGATGATCTGAGCAAGCCAAGACACTGGACAGTGACTATCAAGGAAGAATAGCACAGACTGGCTAAGCTTGGCAAGGGGAGCTGCAGACAAAGGGAGAATTGTGCCCAGAGAAAAGACTGAGCTTCAGGATGCCCAGCTCTGCCCCCACACAGACAGAACACCACTGAAAATGTGCCAGTTGTCAGAAACAAGGAACAAACCATTGCTCTGATCCTGTGAAATTAGATCTAATAGTTGTTAGTTGAGGAATTAAACAACATGGACATAGTTAAGTGAACTCAAATAGAGTTTAACTTGCTCTTTTTTGAAGACTTTTTTTAATGGAATTGCATTTTTGATTCATTACAGGAAAACAGATGCAAAGATATTCTAACCAGTTGCAATCATGTACACTACCCCACGTACCTTCATGAGATAGCCCCTGTGATAGATGAAATTTTATACTTACTTGTTTCTGTCATGTTAAAATATTATCTATGGGCAATAAATAAATAAATATACTTGCAGTTCTTTGATTTTTTTTTTTTTTTGGTTTGTTTTTGTTTCTGGAGACAGAGTTTCTCTGTGTAGTTCAACCTGTCCTGGAACTCACTCTGTAGATCAGGCTGGCCTCAAACAAAGTGAGTGTTGGGATTCAAGGTGTGTGCCACCACTGCCTGGCCTTTGATTTTCTTTTAAACATATATATTTGAAAACAATCATGTATATGTATGTGTCTGTATGAGTTCATGTGCCCTGCACGCATGCAGGTGCCAGTAGAGAACAGAGTGCATTGGATACCCTGGATCTGGAATTACAGGTAGCTGTGAGCCACCTGAAGGGGTTCTGGGAACTGAATTCAATCTATCTACAAGAGCAGCAAGCACTCTTAGCTACTGAGCCCCTCTCTACTTCCATGTTTGATTGTTTCTTGTTCCCAGAAATAACCACAGGTGTTGGGACATAGTATGGTCTCAATAAACATTTTGTTTATTATGGGGGAATGAAGTGGCACTGTAATAAATTCACTTGTTATCTAGTCAGGTGCTCATCCATTTATTTATAACTAGTAATATATATTAAACTGCAGATATTACAGTTTGGATATAAGTTGAAAATTTGATTTCCACCCAGTGGTGCTACTTTGGTTTGCTACAGAGGTTCCGTAAACTTTGGGAGGTGGGACTTGAGAGAGGGAGTTACCGGGTGAAGGTCCTTGTTATTCTTGGCCCCTGTCTGTAGTCCTCTTTGTTTTCTTTGTCCTTACATGAATAGCTCTCCTCTCCCAAACGCTTCCAGTGACGCGATGTTTTGCTCCAGCCTGTGGAAATAAGTGACATGAAACAGTGAGTGAGCCAAGCAAATCTCCCTCCCTTGGGCTGCTCATGTCAGTTATTTTGGTCACAGTGACACGAATGTCATTAATACAAAGAGGTGTAAGGTATACCTTAGGAAGTTCTAAAGATCAGGGCACAGTGGCACACGCCTTTGTTCCCAGCACTCAGGAGGCAGAGGCAGGCAGATCTCTGAGATTGAGGCCAGTCTGGTCTACACAGAGAGTTCCAGGTCAGCCAGGGCTACACAGAGAAACCCGCTCTCAAAACAAACAAAAAACATAAAAAGTTCTAAAGAGGATGTAGATGTTTTTTCCTCTTTGTTCTTTGGGGGGCCCTCCACCCAGCTCCTGAATAATCACCCAGAGACTTATTTTTTCTTATGAATGCCTGGCTTTAGCTTGGCTTATTTCTAGCCATCTTGTCTTAACTTAAATTATCCCATATACCCTTTGCCTCTGGGCTTTTATCTTTCTCTGTTCTATATACCTTTCTTTACTTCTTACTCCGTGGTTTGCTGTGCAGCTGGTTGGCTGGCCCCTGATGTCCTCCTCTCCTTCTTCTCTTGAGCTACTCGATCTTCTCTTCCCAGATTTTCCTCCTATTTATTCTCTCTGCCTGCCAGCCCTGCCTATCCTTTCTCCTGCCTCGCTATTGGCCATTCAGCTCTTTATTAGACCAAGCACATGTTTTAGGCAGGCAAAGTAAGGCAGCTTCACAGAGTTAAACAAATGTAACGTAAAAGAATGCAACACATCTTTTCATCATTAAACAAATAGTCCACAGCATAAATAAATGTAACATATCTTAATATTCCACAACATTACAGTGATGAAAAAGAGGTAATATTCAGTCACAAAGAACTCATGGTTTATAAGGAGAATCAATCATAAGATATTTAAGTGACTTAAATGCAATATACAGAGTATCAGAATGAGAGCAGTTGGTCACCATTGAAGAAGATTCCTCCTGCAGCAGATGAGAACAAATGGAGAGACCTACACCAGACATTATGCAGAGAGTGACACCTTGGAACCCTCAGCCTAAACAGGTTGCCTCCTTCAAATCCCTCAGGGCTCAGGGAACTCTGCAGAAGAGGAGGCAGAAATAGTGTAAGAGCTAGAGGGAATGGAGGAAACAAGGTCCTCTAAATCGACATGATCAACACACATATGAACTCACAGAGACTGAGGCAGCATGCACAGGGTCTACATAGGTCTGCACCAGATGAGGTCCTAGAACTGAAAAGAGAAGTGGACACATGCCTCCATCCCTAACCCAGAAACTGTTTCCAATTGGTAGCCACTTGCAAATGAAAATTTAGTTTCCTCCAATGGAGTCTTACTAGTGAAATAAACCACTCTTAAGGCTAGGCTGGATGTCCAACAAAAGACAGTCAACAGAAAATGAACTCACAGCATCTTTGGAGGTTCCTTTGTTTCATGATGTCATTAGGGCTCTTCTCCTTTTTTTAAAAAAATTATCTTTTATTTTTATTTTATTTATATGTCTTTTCTTCTCTCTTTTTACCCTACAGGTCCCTTGTATATATATTATGGCTCCTATTTAGTGTTTTTATGGGACTCCTGAGTGTGCAAAGTAGTGAGTCTCCATTTCTTGTGCCTTCTCTTGGGCTCTTTTCTGTCCAATTCCAATGTGGTAGTTTTGTTTTATCTTACTATATTTTATTATTATTCCATAGAAGCCTATTTGTTTTCTGTTGAGAGACAGAAAGGGCCTGGATCTGGATCGGTGGGGAAATAGGGACAAGCTGGGAGGAGTAGAGGGAGGGGAAACCATACCAGGCTATTAACTGAAGGAGGGACTCTTAAGGAGAGAACAAGACACTCCCAAAAATGCATGGGGGCTTCTCAAAGGTGAGCTGTGCTTAACTACAGCCATATATATGATTTTGGTGGCCCTGAATTTTGTTTCAGAAAGGTGCTAAGAAAATATTTCCATCTTTTTAAATGTTCCAGTTTTATTTCCATTGCTGTAATAAAACACCCTGACGATAATCAGCTTAGGGAGGAAGGGTTTATTTATCTCACAATTTACTACCCATCCTTAAGTCAAGGAAACTTAAGGCAGCTAGTACATTCACATCACATCTACAGTTAAGAGCATGTATTATTGTGTTCAGCTCCCTTTGCCTTTTTTATATAGTCCAAGACCCAAACCTAGGGTATGGTGCCACAGTGGGCTCAATGATTCTACAGCAATTAACCCAATCGAGAACTCCTCTCCCATAGACATTCCCACAGGCCAACCTGATCTAGAGAATTTCTCACTGAGACTCTTACCTGAGTCTAAGCTGTGTCAAGTTGACAAATAAAACTAGCCTTCATATTTATTACATGTGATTATGAGGTGGCCCTGGGGGCATCTTGGGTAGGATTTCAACCAGATAAAGGAAAAACAAGGGCTGTGGAAGCAGGTTAAGATATATCTTATTATAAATGGAGCTTAGAAAATTACCCATTTATATCTGGGGGAAAAAAGGCTATAAACACTTAGGCCTTAAGTATGATTCATTGCTATTTTTACATTCTTATTTGAAACATACCAACATGAGAAGAATATTGTCTCTATGAAAAGAATATTGTCTCTTCATTGGCAACTTTCATGCAAATATGGTTGATTATGCTGGAATTCTTGATTCCAGCTGATAAGAGGGTTCAGCCAGACTCTATCCATTCCCATGTCCCCTTAATATTTCCTTAATTTTCTTTCTATCCTGCTTCAGTATTATAATACATCAGTAAGTTTACAAGATTTTATGTTGGCATAAAATCAAGCAGGTTGTTGATCATAAAAGTGAAAATTAAATTAGACCTTCATTTTTCAGATTGAAGAATTGAGATAATTTATCTAATACAGGACTACAAAGTGTTTCACCAGAGAGGAGCCATGGTTGAGATGTTTGCTGGGGGAGAATGCTGGTGGCGGTGGACAGTATGGGCTGGAACTGAAGTGAGCGGAGGAGCAGATTCTTTAGGAAACTGTGGTACTGCTCCAAACCAATGGTAGCCGACACAGATAGATTTGGGTGTGGTGAGGCCCTGAGACAGACACAATTTAGATACTTAAAGCAAAGTAAAGGGCTGAGGATGTGACCCAATGAGAGTATTTGTTAGTTGTGCAAGGCTATGGGCTTCATTCTCAGCAACAGCAAAAACAAAACAAACAAACAACCCCTCTCCAAACAATCACGTATTAAACTAAATAGTTATTTCAAGGATTAAAGATTGTGAAAAGTATGTATTTTTAAAAGCTAATAAATGTCATACATACAGAAAAATCCAGGAAAACATCACAATATTTTAGCAACCTGACATTAATAAAAATGTTACTCTTAGAGTTTTAAGCTGCATTCTTATTAACTGCCTCTTCCCATTGCAAGTGATATAATTGCCTACAGAGAGAATAGAAAGGTGATTTTTTTTTTTTTTTTTTTGGTTTTTCTAGACATGGTTTCTCTGTGTAGCTTTGTGCCTTTTCTGGAACTCACTCTGTAGACCAGGCTGCCCTTGAACTCACAGAGATCTGCCTGGCTCTGCCTCCTGAGTGCTGGGATTAAAGGCGTGCGCCACCACCGCCTGGCAAAAAGGTGGTATGTGTGTGTGTGTGTGTGTGTGTGTGTGTGTGTGTGTGTGTGTGTTGTGACTAATTGTAGTTGTGCGGGAAACTCAAACACCACACTCAATACAGAAGTTTTTATAACCAGAAAAGCTGTGGGAATTTTTCTCCGCATCAAGGAAGAAATCCATTGAGCAGCAGAAGCCAACCGAGTGTCCTCTGCGGAGTCAACACTCCACAGCTCTCACTTCAGATGCCAGCCAAAAGCCTCAAGTTGTTTTGCTTGTACTTCAGATCTCGCCATCATAATATAGCCATCAAAAAAATAAAGAATAAGGAGGCTGGAGGGATGGTTCAACAATTAAGAGCCTTTGCTGCTTTTACAGAGGTCCTGGGTTTAGTTCTCAGCATCCACATGGCAGTTCACAACCACCTGTAATTCTAGTTCTAGGGGATCCTGTGCTCTCTGACCCCCTCCAGCACCAGGCATGTGTTAATCTCACTGGTCGAGAATAAGTCCACTACCACAATTTAAAGCTAAATTTGAAGCAAGCTTTAATTAAATACTGGCCAGGTGTATGAACTCTGGTCAGGTTCATCCCAGGAAATGGCCACAAAGCATGTTTTGCAGGGGCTTAAAAAGACAAAACGATGGGGCCACTGCATTTCCCATCAGGTCCAATCAGGGACAAGCACACATCCTGATGTACATCCGGACCACCTACCTCCCACCCACACGTCATCAAGCACATCCGGTGCAGATGGGTCAAACCAACACAGGACCAACAGGAACTTATTCTTAACTGCAAGGAGAACCCTTCATCTGCAAGGAATATTTTTTCCTGTTTTGGTCTGACAGTGGTGAACAAGCATACATACAGTTAAACACTCATACACAAAAAATGAAAATAAATACCAAAAAAATTAAAAAGGGAGAATAAGGACTGTTTATAAATTTGCATATGATGCATTATTAAATACATTCTTGACAAGATGGAACTTGTTTTGATGAGACATTAAGAACCAAATCTACTTTGTTTTGTGGTGTGTGTGTGTGTGTGTGTGTGTGTGTGTGTACGTATGTGTGTTGGAGACAGGGTGTTGCTATATCATCCAAGCTGGTCTGAAGCTCCCTGTATAACCCGGGTTGGCTTAAAATTCAGGATCATCCTTCCTCAGGGTCCCATAGGATTATAGACATGAACATAATTGTGACCACCCAAATCCTACATTTCTGCATACACACACACACACACACCACTTACATTATATTTTACAATTGAAAGAATGTTCTCCAAACAAGCTTCTGAATCTAAACCTTCAGATGTTATGTGTCTTTATCTAATTTGGCCCATGCCAAAAGCCTAAGACATGTTTATATGAGAAAATGACCTCTGCACTGTGTCGAGGACTGGTCAGGTCAACATAGGAGTCAATTGGTATATTCCCAAAAATCATTCCTACATCATAGGGACTAGAATTTTTATGGGTCTGGGGTTGTCCAGAGATTCATGAGTCTGAATGTGAATTTTGACAAAGAGAGGCTTTATTAAATAGTGGCCTGGACCATGGATACCAGCCAGGTTCTTACCCAAGACTCATTCACGCTTAGAGTACTGCCCTGACTTACATGAGTCAGGGGCTTATAAAGGCAAAACTCACAAGGCTTACGTACTTCCTGCCTTTGTGCAATCAGAGGCAAGCACACATCCTGACGTACTTCCTGCCTATGTGTAATCAAGCACATATCCTGTGCTCTTGGGGGCAACCAAACTTGTTTACAAAGCTTGGTACAGAAGGAAAGTACATGGTTTGTTACCTTAAGTGAACAACAGTCCCCAGCATTCCAGGAAGTTCTCTGTCCTTGTGCAAGTGGGGCTTGCACTTTAAACGCGTCTTTTGTTTAGTAGATCTCTTAAGCACAGTAATTTGAACTTAAAACTTAATGTTAGGCATCACAAAATGAATTAGCTACGCAAGGAAGTAACTACAAACTACTCAGAGCACTACACTATGCCCACAGTAAATTATCTCCAACTCCTGGTATTCTACAATTTTTGGTACTCTGAGGGCACCTGTCAAAGGAGGTAGGAGCACCTCTCAGAGACGTGGAGTGGAAGGAAATCTAAAGTGGATTAAAGTGGAGACAGATAGTGCTTGGTACAGTTTTCTTTTCTTTTCAAGGCAGGGTTTCTCTATGGAACAGCTGTGGCTGTCCTGGAACTCACTCTGTAGACTACGCTGGCCCAGAACTTACAGAGATCCACCTGCCTCTGCCTCCTGACGGCTGGGATTACAGGCATGTGGTACCACTGTCCAGCCCCATTTTGGTTTTTGAATGGGCCCAAAGTCCATGTGTTGAAGTTGCCAGCCTGTGTTGCTTTGGGGACGTAGTGAAACTTTTAGGAGGTACCATCTAATGGGAGGGAATTAGGCAAATAGAAGCATTCCTTGGAAGGGGATATTGGGGTCCTGACTCATCTTTTATCTCTCTTTGCTTCCCAGTTGTCATGAGGTAAGAACTTTCTTGTCAAATCCTTGTTTTGATGTACTTCCCCATCGCAGTCTTAAAAGCCACATAGCAAAGAGACCAGGAATTGACACCTTTGGAAGCAGGGGCCAGAAACCTTGCTTTGTAAAGCTTCTTATCTCTGGTATTTCTGTCACAGCAATGAAAAGTTGACCAAAACACACATCTAAGTTAATATTAATTTGATTTTCAAAATACAGCCGATCATTTCATTAATAATAAAAGGAAATTACACATACAAGTGAAAAATAATATTTTGCCCAAGATGTAGAGAATATTTTTCCTTTAGCAGCTGCTTGGGGCTACACTAAATTGATTTCAACCAAATTCATTAACAGACACCATTTGGAAGCCATCTGAAATCAGTTATCAGAAAGAACATAGGGTTATGCTTTCTGCCTTACTCAGAGTTTTTTGATTTGTCAGCGAAATAGCTGTTTTGGTCTGTGAGTATCTTTCTAAATACTGAAGTGAAGGTTTTATGTAGACTCAGGGAAGCTGAGATTTCAGAAAACATTTCTAGCTGAATTTTGGGAGATCCTAGAACTAATAAGTCCCTGTGAGCTTAGCACAGTGTGGTGAGAGTGGTTTACAACGGATTACATGCTGTTTGAATAAGGAGGTGTTCAAAGGTCACAGAGGAATAAGGAGACAAGAATGCTAATTGCTCTGATTAGATTAGTGTACATTGTATACAGGCATTGAAACATTATATCTTACTTCATAAGTAATTACTTGTTATGTGCTAATCAAAGATGTCTCAGAGATTTAAGGAGATGAAAATGGTAACCACCTGGATTGATCGTTACATTCTAGACCAACATACTACTCAGAAAACCATACATCATATCATTAAAATAATAATGGTGAAGTTAAGATGAAATAAAACAGGCCATCTTTGTTTTGTTTAAGCTGAATGCTGAGAATGCGGTGGAGGTGAGTACACCGTGGACACTGAATTGGCCTCTGATTACGCAGCTGTGATTTTAAAGGTTAACTTTTATCTTCGGAAGAACTTTCAGCCTTTGGAAAAACTCCCACACATCAGATCCTTTCTTAGTGTCACAGTTCAGGTCCCAGACTTGCCACCAGATAAAACACAGAAACTTGGCCCAGGTTGCCTGGGAGAAGCAAAGCGAGGTTGCCCACTTCCACGGGAGCTTTCATTTTGTCCAGGACATGTGGCAGCCAATATATTAAACTTTCAATCCTGGCAGTGGTGGAGAAGTTTCCCATTGGATCCAAGGTGGAGCCCCTGGCATAGAGTGGCACCACAGCGTGGCTGCTGCCAAGTTCCCTGTCGCAATCAGTGGGAAAGCAGCCGCAAACATTGGCTTTGCTTTTTATCAGGCCAAGTCTGTTGTGAGTTAGGTACTGTATTTCTGTAACCTTAGCCTGAAGTCTGGTTTGCAGACCTTCCCAGCAATCCTGAGAAATTTGGATACGATTTGAATAAAGTCCTTTTTCCTTCATGACTCAGCTGTCATCTGTTTTGTGTAACAACTCAGCATCCCAACTTACTTTCCTTCTGAAGTGGAGCACTCAGGAGGACTTCCAGATGACATTTGTAAGCAGATACCTTTGCCTTTGGGCTGCTTCAGTCTTCCTTGCCCACTGAAGTACAGGGAAGCACAGCATCATTAAAGTGACCTGGGGTGGGGCCGACTCCTTTGATTCAGGTTACCACTCTTGGAAGGGAGTGTGGTTATTAGGCAAAATCCAGTGAGAGGCTGTATTAGTGTGCTGAGGCTGCTATAATAAAATGTCATAGGCTGGATGGCTTAACTCATAATTTATTTACCCAAAGTTTGGGGACTAAGTGTTTAAGCTAGAATGTCATTGGAAAAGGCTCTTTCCCACTGGTTTGAAAATGACTGTTTGAATCTCTGACAACCCCCTTTGCAGGCAACTCCTGGTGTCTCTTAGCACTGATGGGATTCCCTTTTCAAGCAACAAAATACAAATGGATTGGGAGCCACTTTAAGAACATCATTTTAGAGCTGCAGTGGTACCACATGCCTTTAATACTAGAACTGGGGAGGCAAGTGGATCTCTGCGAATTTGAGGCCAGTCTGATCTACATAGCAAGTTCCAGGCCAGCCAGGGCCATTGCACAGAGAAACCCTGGCAAGTACAGTCTATAGCAAAGACCTTGGCCTTTTTATTTGGTGACAAGAAAACTTTTACTTAGATTGACCAACATAAAGGAATTCATCAAACCTCTGACATCTGCAAACCTCCTCATCCTTTAACTTCTCCCTTCTGTAAATTTGGTTGTAAAAAATTTACATGAAGATATTCATAGTGGCTTTATTTATACCTGCCCCAGCCTGGGAACATCCAGCTATCTTTTAAAGGGTAGATAGATAAAATATGCCACACCTATTCTGTGGCTAGGGTACTTTGCCAGAAACCTACATGGACATATCTGTATCTTTCCGCAATGTTAGAACTTACTGATTAATAATAAATTCTCAAGGTATGTTGATTTCATTGGCTGCAATTTGTGAGGTGGTCTTGATTTCCCTTAATAATTGGTCACTGGCAAGCATGGATTCTTTTACTCTTAGTTACTAATATCAACTCTCAGATCATGCATCAACAATAGTTATGTCTACATATAACTGTATATGTGTAAGTCACAGGATGGTTTCAAATGGGTTAGAATCCAAGGAGTCCAAAGACTTCAAGCAGAGGCAGAGAGCTGGAAAGATGCAAGACACACCACTGCAGTGGTTAGACAGTTACTAAGGAACCTTGTTGGTGAGATGCAGGGACCCCTGGTATAGTATGTCCCTATAATTTTTGGGTAAGTTCTTGCATTTGGCATGATAATATGTTCTAAGTGCATACTTTCCTGCCCCGGATCTAGTGTGGCCATGTTTTAAAACAAGTATTTTTGAATAAAAACTTTGACTTATGTTTTGAAGGTAGTATAAGAAAAGCTTCATTCACTTGGTAACTTTGACTATTTAAAACGATTTTGGGGGGCTCAGCTGCAAGCACCATGCAGACATAAAGAACTGAGTTTGATTCCTAGAACCCGATTTTTTAAA